>PVKU01006978.1:0-94507 GCA_004027475.1 Anoura caudifer
CTAGGCCCAGCCCCCGCCTCTGCCTGTCCCCCCCAACCCCTCCTCCAGGTGGGTCCCGACCCTCAGACATGGAGTGCATTTGCCTGGGAACTGGGGGGAGGGGCAGAGGGGACCCTAAGGAGTGGAGAAAGCATCGTCTGCTCAGAAAAAGCGTGTGACATGACCTCTCCGAGAAAGACCGAGAACATCCCTTATGAAGAGGGGCCGAAGACTATGATGAAAATGGACTAGAATGAGTCCACCAGACTTGCACTTAAAAATAAAAATAAAATAAAATAAAAGTAAGAAGCTGCTAATTCACTTTAATGCAAAGATTAAACATGGTGAAATTCTCTGTGAGTTATCTGAGCAGATTCGAGCGAGTATAAGTGCCAGGGGCTGGTGGCTGCTGTCCTGTCCGCCTGCGTCCACTCTCACCCAAGGACACCTTCTCACTGCTCTCAGAGAGAGGAGAAAGAGGGAGGGAAACATCAATCGGTGGCCTCCCATACGAGCGCCAGCCGAGGGTCGAACCCGCAACCCAGACACAGGTTCTGACTGGGAATTGAACCCACAACCCTTCGGCGTCTGGGGCAAGGCTCCAACCACCCAGCCGGGGCTCGGTGATATTTTTAATCATCCTTTTTTTTCCCCCTGGAAGTCCGCATTGAACACCGAACTCCATTTCATGGAGGCCGGTGACGTGTTTGGGAAGGAACAGATGTCACAGCGCGGGGAGTGCCAGCTACCCCGACAGGAGCGGGGCCCTGTCTCCTGGCCAATGGCAGAGAAGGACAGAGAACCCTGACGGTCTGCAGGCCTGCGAGGCGTCCAGAAGCACCAAGGCTAGAAAGAAGGAGGGGCTTACCAACCCAGGTCCATTTTTTTCTCTCCAAAACATCACTCAGGGCAGTGCCTGTTGCGATTTGATTTCCTCTTAATTAGCGAGAAATTCAACTGCGAACAGCAAGGTCCCCGCGCTTCCAAACCCCCAAAGACCTGCACAAGGACAGCGGAGGGTGTTGACGAATGCTTGTTAGCTCGTTCCAAATATACTCGCCTCTTAGTCAATTCTGCCGTTTAATAATTTTGCTAAATCTCAGAAATGGAGATGCAATCCTTCCTTGAAGGAGGCAGCCCTGCGGGTTATTTACAGATCGTAACATTTACATAAGAGTTGGGTTTAACGCGAGATACAAATATAGACAGAACCCTTAGGACTCCATTCTCTTAACTGCCCTCTGAAACTCTGCCCCGCAATTTGCAGACTGGATTCTGTGCCACTATTCTTGGAAGCCTTTGTGAGTTAGGGAGGACTAACTCCAGGCAAGGGCTGCCTAATCACAATTTTGCAAACTGTGCGTAGCAATCATCCTTGCATTGTGAAATTCGGATCTATAAAATGCTGATGTGTTAAAGTTGAAAAATAAATTAGCTCACACAACTATTCCACAAAAAAAAAAAAAAAAAGAAATCGGTCTGAGGCTTTACAACTAAATTATTTGTTTAAGAAAGTTAAAAGATGGTCACATTAGCAGCCAATGATAAATAAAGACAGAATGTCATACCAGCATGTTCCTGACACTGTCGGGGCCACCGTGACGGAGGGGGTTGCCACCGGCGTCCCCACCTGTGAAACCTACCTGCCTGCCCGTGGCGTGTAGGTGCAGGAATTACCTGGAACATACTCGTGGCCACGCAGGACGGCTATTTTAAACGCTTCCAGGGTGTCTGTCTGTGCTCCAGAAAACGCTCTCAGACCGGGAAGGGATTACTCAACATAGTCTTTGATGTGCTATCTATTCGCTTTCTAAAGCCCCTGGAGCCTGCCCAGCCAAAGAAGTTGGCAGTCAGCACCGGTTGACTTGTTAAAACCAAGGCCATTTGGGTCGCAAAAACCGGGGTAGCACCAAACACGAGGGAAGAGCGGGAGCGAGCTGCCTAAGAGGCGGCCGTCAATGCGCCCCTCTGAGAATGGAGCTGCCCCAGGGGCGGGAAGCTGACCTCAGAGAAGGGGACTCCAGGGACCAGGGCTGTGGGTTCGTACACACGGGATGTTCCTCGGATCGGTACCCTCAGAGGCCAGCTGTGTGCGCGTGCACACGTGCACAGGTGCACCCAAACACGTGTACACACGCACACACATGCACAGAATTCCTGCCAGCCCCGCGCCACCGCTGGAGATCATCAGAGGTGAACGCCAAGGCCTGCGTTCATCAAACACTGCTTTATCGAACGTCCAGGCCTCGCCGCCACCCCGGCTCCAAGGGGCCTGGGCGGAATTTAGAAGGACGTGGCACAAGCCCACGCTTCACTCCGATCTAATGCGGCTGCCAGGTCTCTGGCCACTCTCGCCACGGCTGCATCAGTTCACTGGCTCATCGGACCTACGTCGGGCTTGGCTCAGCCCCTTCCTTTTCCTGGACGTTACATCGGGCAAAATGAACACAGGTTACATCCACCTGCTTGTCCCCGGTGCTCCGAGAGCATTGTGAGGGCCACTGCAGCACAGCCCCAGGCTCGCTGTGGGCTCTCAGTGGGGTGGCGCACGGCACCAGGACAGGCCTTGCCTAAGCCCCGGAAACGGAGCTCTCGTCCCTTAACAAATGGCTGCGATAGACTTATTTCCACTGATGAAACTGGAGCAGTGATCAAAAAACTCCCAGCAAAGAAAAGACCTGGACTGGACAGCTTCCCAAGCAAATTTTACCAAACATCCGAAGAAGAACTAACACCTCTCCTCCTCAAACAATTCTAAAAAACTCAAGAGGAGGGGAGACTCCCAAGCTCATTTTACGAGGTTAGCAATCCTATTTCCAAAACCAGACAAAGACACTACAAAGAAAGAAAATGACAGGCCAATATCCCAGATTAACATATAGGCTAAAATCTTCAACGAAATACTAGCAAACCCAATCCAGCAGTACATTAAAAAGATCACACAGCACAATCAGGTGGGATTAACTCCAAGGATGCAAGGTTGGTACGGTATCCAAAAATCAATAAATGTGATAAGCCACACACAAAAAATGAAAGATAAAAATCACATGATCATATCTGTAGATGCAGAAAAAGCATTTGATAAAATCCAGCACCCACTTATGATAAAAGCTCTCAGCAAAGTGGGAACGGAGGGAACACAACATCATCGAGGCCACACGGGACAAACCCACTGCCAGCGTCACACTCAGTGGGCAGACACTAGGTGTGTTTTGCTTCCGATCGGGAACAGGACGGGGATGACCGCTCTCACCTCTTACTCGACAGAGCGCTGGAGGTCCTGGCTGCAGCGGTCAGACCCGGAGAAATGAAAGGCATCCGAATTGGAAGGAGGAAGGAAGACCATCACTACTTGCGGATAACATGACCCTGTGTACAGGGAGCCCCGAAATCCCACCAAAAACTAGTGGAACCAATAAACGAGTTCAGTAAGTAGCAGGGTACAAAGTTAATGTCTAACTTGCATTTTTACACACCAGTAATGAACTACCAGAAAGGGAAACTAAGAAAGCGATCCCATTGACAACTGCATCCAAATAAATACATAAAAAACAAACAAACCCAGGAACAATTTTAACCAAGGATATAAAAGACCTGTACTCAGAAATTTATAAGACACCAAAGAAAAAAAACTGAAGAAAATACAAGTGCGTGGAAGCATATACCATGTTCATGGATAGGAAGAATTAATTAACATCATTAAAATGTCCATACTACCCAAGCAATCTATAGATTCAACACAATTCCCATCAAGACACCAATAGCAAATATCACAGAACTAGAACAAATAGTCCAAAAACTTACATGAACCACAGAAGACCCCAAATGGCCTCCACAATCTTGAGAAAGAAGAACGCAGTGGGAGGTACCACACGACCTGCCACCAACTATGCCACAAACTATATACGACTGCAGTAATCTAAGGGCACGGAGCCGGCACAAAAACAGGTGCAGGCCAACAGAAGGGAGCCGAGAGCCCAGAAATCCACCTGCACCTTATGGCCGACTGAGGTTTAGCAGAGGAGGCAAGGACACACGGTGGGGTAAATGTAGTGTATCCAATAAATGATGCAGGGAAAACTGGGCAGACACACGCGGAATAAGTGAAACTAGACCACCTTCTCCCACCACACACACGAACAAGCTCCAAGTGGGTTAAAGACGTAAATGTAAGACTCAAAACCACAAGCATCCTAAAGGAAATCACAGGCAGTGAAGTCTTGGACGTTTCTCATAGCCGTATTTTTTCTGCTATGTCTCCCCAAGCAAGGGAAACAAGAGGGAAAAATAAACAAATGGGACCACATCAAACCAAAAAGCGTTTGCGCAGAAAAGGAAGCCATCAACAAAATGAGAAGACGGCCCACTGAGCAGGAGAACGTGTTCGCCAATGACACATAAGAGGTTAATATCCAAAAATTTAATAGAGGAGGTTAATATAAAATTTATAAAGAACCTATGTAACCCAACATAAAAAAACAAACAATCCAATTTTAAAAATGCACAAAGGACCCCAGTAGACACTTCCCCCAAAGGGGACATGCAGAGGCCAACAGACATGTGAAAAGATGCTCAGCGTCACTCATCATCAGAGAGATGCTCATTAAAGCCTCCATGAGCTACCACCTCACACCTGTCAGGACGTCCACCATCAACAAATCCACAGACAGCAAGTGCTGGCGAGGACGTGGAGAAAGGGGACCCTCGGGCACTGCTGGTGGGAGTGCAGACGGGGGCAGCTGCCGTGGGAAGCAGTGTGGAGAGTCCTAGGAAGTGAAAGATGGAGCTGCCGTATGACCCAGTGATCCCACTGCTGGGAATGTACGGTCAAGGTCTGGACGAAGCCCAGTGCCCGTCGGTAGCTGAGTGGATAAAAAAGTGTGGTGCGTTCACACAATGGAACACTACTTGGCCATAGAAAAGAAGGGACTCTTACCCTTCGTGACAGCGTGGATGGACCTGGGGAGCATTATGCTGAGTGAACTAAGCCAGCCGAGAAAGACAAGTACCGTATGACCTCACTTACATGTGGAATGTGATGAACAAAATAAACAAACAGAATAGGAACAGACTCACGGATCCAGAGAACAGACTGACGGCTGCCACATCGAGCGGTGTTGGGGGGCTGGGTGACATAGGTGAAGGGGTTAAGCAAAAAAAAAACAACCCCTCAGAGACTCAGACGACAGTGTGGTGATGACCAGAGGGAAGGGGGAGGGGGTAGAAGGGGAGTAAATGGTGATGGGGGGGACTTGACTTGGTGATGAACACACAGCACAATGTATGAATGATGCATTATAGAATGGCACACCTGAAACCTAAGTAATTTTATTAACCAGCGTCACCCCAACAAATTCAATTAAAAAATTTGAGCAAGTGCCACCCCCTTGCACAAAGCAGCCGAATGCGCCCCGCACGGCGCCCCCGAGCACCCCGTGGTGGTGGCACTGCCCCCCCCATCTCACAGCTTAGGCACCAGCGTCACACTCATAGAAAGCGGGCGTTCACATCAGTCAGTCACGTCCTCCGAGGCCAAGTGCCCCCCCGCGGCCAAGTGCCCCCCGCAGGTCGCTGCAGAAACAGGAAGGGAACCCGCCCCCCACGTGCTAAGGGGAATGAGGGGTGCGTGTGGGGACCTCGGGAGGTGGGGAAACGCCGAGTTTCCGCGCCACATTCCGGAGGCTGACTCAACTCAACACCAGGCCTCGCAGCAAACCCTCCAAAGGCAAGGTCAAAGGGCACGGGGAGTCGCCCTGCTCCCAGGGGAAAGCCCAGCACCTGGGCCGTGGGCAGGGCAGACGCAGTGCCTGGAGCAGGCGGCCGAGGCTCGCCTGGCCTGCGCTTCCCGGGGCGAGTAAAACCGGAATGAGGACAGCCACCTCCTGGGGCGGGCGGGAGCCGGCGTCCCATGCGGAGCGGACTCGTCAGGACAGCTGGCTTGTCGTTACCAGCCGAGTTGCTGTCTCCGTTCTCAGTGGCGAAACCTCTCGCTGAACCACAGATACAAGCACCGAGGGCCCGCGGGGACGTTGTCGGCCAAGGTTCCCCAGGAGCACCAGGCCCACAGCCAAGACCGGCCCTCTGTCCCCACACCCAGCCCCACCCCACCCCGCCCTGGGTGATGCCGGAGGCTGTGGGTGAGGGTCGGAGCCCAGAGCCTGGGGAGACATGGGGCCCCCCGTGAGGCGGGCTCGGCAGGCGTCCCAGGAAACAGCTGTGCATGGCCGGCCCGGGATCCCCGGCGCCCTGGCTGAGGTGGGGCAGGAGCCCTGGGCAGAGGCCAGTCCCCCACTGGATTTCTTTAAGGGTCCCTGTTCCCCCCACAGAGGTGCCCAGCACCAGAAGGAGGGGCAGCTGGGGCCAGCTCTGCCGGAGGGATAGTTGACAAGAAGTCTAAGGCACCTGGGGAGACACCTTGCCCTGGGCTCCGGGCTACCTGGGCGACACCCAGGCCTCAAGGGCTGCAGAGACCTCACCAGCCCAGGGTAAGGTCGCCGTGAGCCCCCCAGGCTCTGGGCCACAGCAGCCCTGTCCCCGTCACTCATCCCCTGAGGCCCTGGGAGCTCTTCTGGGAGGCTCAGTGATCAGGATCCAGACGCCCCTGGCCTTGACCTTCAGAGGAAGGAGAAAGGTCAGGGGTGTGTGTTATCACGGCCCCTGCAGACTGGCCATGGACAACCCAGTAAAGGCACAGGGCAAGTGTTGCTGTCCCCATTCGCCAAAGAAGGAAGCTGAGTCCCAGTGGGGAGGGTGACTTCCTGAGGTCCCAGGGGTGTCAGTGCAGAGAGGTCGCAGGCTCCTGGCTGTCGGGATGCGACACCCAGGGTACAGGGCAGCCCAGGCCTGGTCCGGATGCCACGTAGGGTCCCAGGGTCCGAGAGCCCGCTGCCTGCACCAGCGCCCAGCAGTGGGCCTCACTCTTGTCGACCTTCGTGCTGATGGTTGTGTGTCTACCTGCCTGTGTCTCAGGAAAACACGACCACCTCTTCCAACACGCAGTCTCCTCCGACCCCGGGCTGGGCTGACTAAGGTGGGGCAGAGGTGGGCAGGGCAAGCGAGGAAGAGAGACAGACGGATGGACAGAGAAGCCGACACAAAGACACGTCGAAGGAAGGTTAAACAAGCAGCAGGAGGTCACGAGGTAGCCAAAGCCCCGGCTCCGAAAGGGGAGGCAGTCAGGGGGTCACCTGCTCTGGGCACCCCAACAGAGTAGGCAACAAACAGCAGGAAGAAAAATCTTTGAAAAATCTGATCCTTTCAGGAAAACGATAAATACGGTCCAGGGAAGCAAGTCGGAACTTCGTCTGACGTCCCACGTGTCCTGCGGTTCCACATGGTCTATTCGAGCGGCGCGGGGGCGGAAGAGAGGGAGCCCACGCCTCCTCGGGGTGCAGGCAGGGGCCTGTCTGCAGCTCAGGGACCATGGGCGGGCGGGCCCCTGGTCACCCCCCACCAAGGGCACCAGGGAGATGACGACTCAGCCTCAGGAAGCTCAGGGACATGACATGAGGCAAACGGTGACAATGGGGTGACCCCCACCCTGCACAGAGGGGCTCCCTGAGGCTGTCCCGCCAGGCCCAGGGAGTGAGGCCGACTCTGGGGCCCAATGGCCCACCCAGGGCAGGGAATGTCGGGCCTCCTTGGCCAGTCTTTGCAAAATCCCGTGGGCAAGGACGTCAACCCAGGGCACACGGAGGCCGCGGGCCGCAGGTGATGAGGGGTGGCTTTCGGCAAGGAGCCCTCGGCCCCTGCCGGCCGGGCGTGGAGCCCCCCACAGGCCATTATCCGAGTACTTGAACCCTGGCTCCCAGTGAGTTCACGGAGACTGGCAGCGCGAGCTCTAATTGTCTGCATTTAGTCACGCAAACGGAGGCCATGCTCTGTGCCGCCGGTGAGCGGGCCGTGGTCGGCCCAGGCTCGGCGCCGGCTCCTGGAGCACATTCCAATGGCTCCGGCGGAGCCGCCACCGGAGCCCTGAGCTCCCTCCTGCCTGACCTGCTCGCCTGAAACAAGTTTCCTTCCCGCACTCGCCTCCTCTCCCCCCACCCCACCCCCCGCACCCCGCTTTTCGCCTCGAATGAAATTCCTGCCGCTGCTCATACCCAACAAACAAACATCATTAAGAAACTGGAGGCATGAAAGGGTGCGCGGCCCCTGTTAAAGCCTCCCTGCCAATCAATTCCGCACGTCTGCACGGGACCGGCGATGGCATCATCACGTTAATGTGCCTGACTTGCTCGGCACAAAGAAGGTGGGGACGTTTTCTCAAGCGGGGATGTCAGCACGGGGACCATGTCTCACCATCTGCGCTCACTCTCTGAAAGCGAGGAGAACAGCCCCTGCTGGAGACGGCGGCAGAGCAAATAACGGCAATGTTTGGAAATACACACCGCGAGGCCAACAAAACTTTATCATGAAACAGCGCGGGGTCTGGGTACCTTCAGCCGCCGCATGCTTCGCTCTAAAAATAGATATTAACAATGGCCGCGGAGAGACCGGCGTCATGTGAAACGCGTGCAGACCCGTCCCTGTCAAAGCGCCAGGCCGCGCGGCCAGGCCAGGCCTGGGCAGCGCCTTCCCTGCTGGCCCGCCCCCCTCTCCCCCCGCCCCCCCCCGCCGCCAACCCACGTGAAGAGCATCCCGGAGACACCCCCGCCCCCAAGATGCTCGCTCATCAAAGGCCGAGGAAGGAAAAACTTACATCACCGAACTTTTCGAGCAGAGCCGTCCGGGCCGCCCCGCAACGTGGAGGCCCCGGCAGGTGGAGGCGCGGGGAAGAACCCCGTCCCACCCTTCGGGAACGTAGGGGCCCAGAGCACTTGGATCTAATTTTTCTTTCTGTATCTCGCTATTGTGCCTTGGTCACGAGGAGGCCCCACATAAATTATGCAGGGTTCTTATGAAAGTTTTTAAGGCGCCCGAGTCGGACAGCAGGATTTCAGATGATTTCCAACACAAAGCATATCAATTAATCAAATGCAGAAACAAGGGCTCGGTGCTCTGGGAGAGGAGGGGAAGATAAATTGATTTTTGCTGCGGCCCCGCGCCTTTTCAGCTGCACCACTGTGTGAAAAATACCAGTTAAAAAGTGTGCTGAGGCAGCAAAACCATTTAATACCCCGCAAACAGTTATCTAAGGCGACGGCCAATAACCAGACGGCACGGCCGTGTGACCTACATACTAACACAATCGTCGTTAGGCGCGGGCGTGACTCCGAGCTCGCCTGAGGCCAGATACCCGTTGGACCGCCAGGGCCCCCTCGGGCCCCCCCGGAAGGTGGGTCTTCCCCCTCTGGCCCCCGGCGCTCTGGCCGCGACCCGGATGCCGTCCCGTCCGGAAGACTGAGCAAACACGCTTCCCGTTCTGTCCCCGTGGCGGCTACCTCGGCAGCCCCTGCGCTCTCTGCAGTTTTTTTGTTTGTTTGTTTTGATTTCTTTACACCTCCCCTCTTGTGCCCCGGAGGACTCCTTGTCTCGGGTAGAACTTTCTCCCTGCACAAGAATGGGAATCGCTGTCCCTGGTCGGGGCCCCTTCCCCTGCAAGCACCCTGGTGGCAGCTCGCCGGCTGGTGGCAAGGCGGGTGGGGAGGGTGTTGGGGAGACGAGGGCAGTTCCAGGACCCGCAGAGGGACCGATGGCCCACAGGGCATCTCAAGGGCCATGCTCTCCAACGTGGCCCTCATCGCCACACACGGCCCCTCAGCCCCCGTCCCAGGAAGTCATGGGAGGTGGCCTGGGCAGGGCCGCACAGTGGCCGGGCTGCAAGGCATCGGGGAGACCCCTCGGCCAGGTCCGAGCCGTGCTGGGACCTCAGGCGGGAGTCCCTGCCCGGCCTCCCCCGACCCTGCGCTGCAGGAATCAGGTCCCAGAGCCCCCTCCCTGCCATGAAGCGAGAGGGTTAGGACGGTCCCAGCTTTGGAATTCCTCCACGGCAGGAGGTGGGTGCCAGCTCCTAAGTCCCTCCAAACCTCTTCTTGTAAACCTCCTCCCCCCCATCTCAGTCTTCAGAACTTATGACTGATAATCCTCTTTGTTTCAAAAACGGAGTGGCTTATACGAAAAAGAAAATTCACGGGACTACACGGAGAGATCGCCAAATCCCCCCCCCCCCCAAAATAATGCCACCTCGGCCAAGTCCCTCTCAGTCCGCGCTCCAGGGCAGGGTTCAGGCAGCACTGCCCTGTCTGCATGAAGCTTCAGGAGAAAAACCAGACACCTGTTTCCCCGGAATGCAGCAGGTGGGACCCAAAATTCCGCACTGGGTCCTGACTCACGTCCCCAGGGGGCCAGCCCGGAAGAGGGGCTTCGTGAGCCCCCCAGGCGCCACCCCCCACATCGGCCAGAGCCCTTGTTCACACAAGCCTTCGCAGAATGACCGGTGTACTTTGCAGATTTCTGCATCTGGAAAAAAAATGACTATTCTCATAAAATAGAGCTCAGACCTCCGGGCCAAGGGCTGTGCTCAAGTTCTGGAAAGCCTCCCCGGAAGGTGAGGGAGCGCGCCCGGGGGACGGGGATGCGCCACCCGTCTGCAAGGAGAAGCCAAGGCCCGCAGCGTCCTGGGCAAGGAGGGCAAGTCGCTAAAAGCGTCGGCACAGCGAGAGGCAGATGTCAGGTGGCCGACCTCGCGGCCCCAGCAGGAAGCACGGGTCAGCGGCGACGTCGTCACTGGGCAGGTCAGGCTGGGAAACACTGAAACACATAATCAAGTTCTGACCAGGTGGCGACAGGAGAGGGGACCCAGAGATCTGCGCCGACAGCCCCCGAGGGCCACGACTCGACCAGGAAGGGGTCAGGACGCGGGACGAGAGGGACTTGACCGAAGTGGCCGAGCGGGGAGAGGAAAGGCAGACGAAACACCCACTGAGTCGGCTGTGAGACCCCAACGGAAGAGTCCATGGAGAAAACGCTGAAACTTGGAGACCGTGACAGGCACCCCTCCTGGAAGGCCGGCGCCCCGAGGTGTGGGTGGCTATGGCTTTTCTGCGTGTCCCTGGCCCCAGGTCATACCCTGCCCCCCCTGTCTGGTCACAGGGCCCCCGCAACACGGCAGCCACACGCTGCCCTCAGCACTGGCTAGTTTGGGTGGGTTTTATTATTTTTTTTAAAGGCAGTATTTCGCAGACCAGTCAAAAAATAAGGTAAGGCGTCTAAATTATTTTAGCATCAAGTATTTTTCAAAACCATAAATATATATGAGGGGACTAATTGTAAACTTCTCCCAGAAACCCAGATTCAAATTCATGTTGCCATGTGAATTCAATGGTAATAAATTACAGCCTTCTAAGTAAAACATCCGCCGTAATAAAACACCCGCCCTGGAGAACTCAGAAGCCCTGATCCCGGCTAAAAGGATTCATGCCTTCAGAATTCTGGACATATATATTATTCTTCTGTCGGTTCTCCCAACTTCTCTCAATTACGGATGTTCTCTACGTAATGAATTTTCTGGGCTTTGATGTGTGATTATAGCTATATTTTTATCTATATGTTTTGTGGTGCTTGTACTTAAGCTTTTTGCTCACAAATCCTTTATTAAAAGTACTAAATTGTAAAAAGCACGTTCATATTTCATCCCATGTCCCGTCCAGAACTGTGAGTTTCTGCAGCAAACACAGCTGTGTGGAGAAAGTCACCATAAAATATCTCGCTCGGCGACAGATCTCCACACTCGGAACAGCTCGGCTCGGGAGGGACTTTCCTGGAACTGGATTTTCCAGAATATGCTCACCTTCTACCTTTTCGACTTTCCACTTCAGAATCTCACGCGTCGGAAATCACTTCGGGGCACGGGCACCCTGAGGCAAACGCCAAGAGCAGCCCCACTCAGGGCCCCTCCGACCCTGCGGCGTCCCTGGGCCACCCTGGGAGAAGAAGGCTTGACTGGGGCCACCCATTAAATACACAAACACTAGTGAGCACTGATGAGCAAAAAAAAAAAAAAAGGTTTTAAGTACATTTAAAGCTTTGTCTGGGCCGTGTCCATGGCCACCCTGGGCTGCACGCGGCCCCTCGGGCCGTGGGTTGGACGCCCCTGCAGGCACAGACCTGAGCTGTGCCCCCTTGAGAGTTCGCATGTGTCCTGTCAAAATATTCGAGGTTCGGAGCCTCCCAAACCCAGGCTGTTCACACCCACTTTGATTTTTGTGGGTTTTCCATCTTAAGGTGAAATGAATCAGCGGAGGAAAGAGAATAATCTCGCTGTTGGGGAGATGGCTCAGATTTTGACTGGGGAAGGGGGTGGCGGAAAGGTGAGGGCCCCGTCCAGTCCTGGGGACTCCGAGGTGTCCGTTCAAGATGAGAAAGGAGTCCCTGGCTGGGTAGCTCAGTTGGTTAGAGCATCATCCCGATACGCTAAGGTTGCAGGTTTGATGCCTGGTCAGGGCTCATACAGGAATCCACCAATGAGTGAATGAATGAATGAATAAGTGGAATGACTAATTGATGTCTCTCTAAGAAATGAATTTTAAAAATTAATAAATTTTTAAAAAGGACAAGAAAGGAGAGAAACGTGGGGCTGAGGTCTGAGCGATGAAAACAAGCACCCCTTTACCCGAGTCTCTCCGGGGGATGCTGACCTTTTGGAGACCAGGCATCCAGAATTCGATGGGCCAGCGAGGCAAAACCGTGACTCAGCACGCGGGCTTTGCGGGCAAACATGCAAACAGGTGAAAGGCGCAAGCGTTTGTCTGCGGTCGTCAGCGTGACAAATGAGTCCGATGCCGGGATTCGGAAGACAGAAAGGAGGAGACTCTCGGTCAAGTCCAGTCCACGCAGGTGGGGAGGGGAGCGCCTCCGTGCCCGGCCCAGGCTGCACGCCGTGGGGACAAAGTGAGGGAAGGACTCTCCATGGCCAGGCCTCTCCCTACTCACACAGGCCCCCTGCCAGCTCCCTGCCTGGGTCGCTGTCCCCATCCCACTGGAAGGGCCCTCTGAGTGACCGAGGTGGGCACCTTCGCTCAGGAGCCCCACTCCTGCCAAGTCCTGGCTCCCAGGGGTCTCCCAGCTCCAGTTCTGTGGGGGTCCCCACCCACCTTGCTGGGGTGGGACATTCTCACCGCCCACCCCTTCCTGGGAAACCCAGGCCTGGGAAGAGGAGGGGGCAGCCTCCGGCCCTGGACGGAGGGAGAAGCTGGCCACCCTGACCACCCGCTCTGGCCAGCTTTCCTGGGCTCTGGTTTGAAATTATTCCAGAGCTTCGGATGAACACGCATGCTGAAGACAGAGGTGTCCGCTGGTCCCAATGGGTCTCCTCCACCCAGAGGTAAGGGGCACCCAGGAGACGCACAGGCCACGTGCCCCTCCTCTGTGACTGGCAGTCACTCACAAGCGTGCCATGGCTCCTGGAATGTCTGCCGGTCCCCGAGTTCGAACTTGAGCCAGGCCGTGGCCGGCGTTGCCCTCAAGCTGCGGAGGCGTGTGGCAGAGCCTGGGGGGCCGCCCTGTGGGCCCCGCCTCCCACCCTCTACTCCATACTTAGCAGGGACGAGCGCTGCTCAGGGAGCCCACCAGCTGGCCTTGCCTGGGGAAATGACTCCCTCCCTTCCCCGGGGGACAGGCAGCGGGGGCCCTCTGCTCCCCCCTTGAATCTCGGAGCAGCTGCTCCAGCTCCCAGAACTCCTCGGCTTTTCTATCCAGGCAACAGGGCTTGAGGAAGGACCTGGTGAAGAGACCCGAGCACACAGGCTCTGGGAGGACCCCTGGGTCTGCACGCAGCCAGCCTCAGGGCCTCTGGCTGCGTCTCCCCCGGGGAGGCCCTGGCACAGGGCGCAGGGCGGGGTCCCCCCGGGAGGTGACCCCAGACGAGCGGATAGTTCAGGAAGCCCACCATGCGCTCGGCCGTGTCGAGAGGGTGCCCCAGGCTGGGGTGGCAGGTGCAGGCCTTTGGAGCAGCGGGGGGCAGTGGGGGCCAAGGCGCATGAGTGTGTGTGCCACACCTGGTGACACGCACGCTAGGAACGAACAGGCCACTGGACACTTCTCCTCAGACAGCCCTCAGGGTGTCTGATTTCCAGGGAAACAGCGAACAAGCTCATTACAGCAGCGTAGAGACCACGGAAGCCTTCTGGAGGCTGTCGGGGGTGAGCCTGAGGCCACACCTCTCCCTCCCACCCCCCCCCGCCCCCCACCCTGGCCTGTCTCTGCAGTGTGCAGACCTGCTCTGGGCTCCGAGGGGGCAGGGACCCGCATGACGAGGGTCCTCTGAGAGACAGTGAGGCCACAGTGGCACCACCCGTCCCGCTCCAGGAGACCCGGGACCCCCACTGGGCCTCGGAAAGGCGCCTCGCCACCCAGAGCGCCGGGCTGTTCCAGGGTGAAGTGTCTGGAACCGCAGTGAGGAACCGAACCTCACAGGTCGATAAAACCCACGGGACGGGGGCCGCCAGTTCTTCGGGCAACCCCGCTGATGGAGGGATTTCGGGTCCGGGGTGCGGGCCCCGACGCTGCTCCAGGGCGCAAGTCCTGCGGGGAGCGAAGGGGGAGCTCGGCGACTGCAGCAGCCGGGGCCACGGCAGCACCTGGCCTGCCCTCCAGCCGCACCTGGAGCATGCGCCACGACATCCTGCGGGCGCCATGTGCAGGCCCTGGGGGTGCCAAGCCAGGCGGGGGGGGGGGGGGACAGGAGCCCAGCCTCACCCTGGGGAGCCCGTGTGGGGACACCCTGCAGCCCCGGCCACCGGGGAACTTGCCTGGAGAATGGGGACGGGGCTGGCCTGGCAGACTAAGGGCAGGGCCAGAGGTCCCGTGCGGCAGGCAGAGGTGCCTGCAGGTGGGGAAGACACCAGCCAACAGGGGTCACCAGCCAGTGACCCCTCAGCTGCGGCCTCACCCTGGTCTCTACACAGCCGTAGACACCAAAAGAGGACACTCCCTCTCGCCTGTGTCCCCTGTGGCTCGAGGCTGCGTGGACCCAGACGCCCGCACCCCCATCTGAGTCCCAGCCTCTGCAGGCCTGCCAGGTCCCCGTGCCAACCCTGCAGGCCCCAGCACGTGACATCCAGGGCAACCCAGCACCTCGGGCCTTGTCAGAAGGAGCCAGGCCCCACAGACAGGAAACCCCACGTCGGGCCTGGGCCCGGCCACAGCAGAGTCAGAACTGAACAGCCCAGATGGCCATGGCCTTGGTCCCCCGTCTGACCCGGCAGACAGACCTCCGGCCTCTCGGGGACTTGGGGGCATCCGCACAACGGCTCTGGGGCTTCCTGAGAAACGAGCCCCGTGTCGGCCACCACGACGCCCGGCGCTCTGCCGGGACAGCCGCCTCTGCTTCCCCCGGCCTCCCGCCAGGCGCGGAGGGAACATTGGACACGACCCTGAGGACCGACATCGTCTGGGTGACAGGCTCCAAGGGGCTCCACACCCTCTGGGACGCGCATCTCCGCGGACATCCCTCCCGTCCCCCCGCACAGCACCGTGGTACCTGGCGGGGACCCGGCTGCGCCCCGCCTGCTACTTCTCTCGGCCTTTTCCCCCTCTCAGCATCATACATTATATTTAAGTCTCTCCAGCAATACAAATTTCAATTTGGCCAAGCTCTTTAATATTAATAGTTGTCAATCCAAATGCAGAGTGCATAATAAAAAATTTAATCGAAACGAATAGCTCACATATTTCTCTACCTCCTAAATATAGTTACCAATTAGACCGAAGATTTGGTTATATAACTTTGTACAATTAAGGCCACCTACGAACGACCACCAGTCGGGGCCGAGGACACGGCCACGCCCAGCTCCGTCCTGCTGGCTGCTTCTGAAGATACAGCCCACGTGACATCCAGTCTCCTCCACTCACAGGCCCCAAGAGCGAACACAGAAACCGCAGGCGTGCAGGGCAGGGGGCACTTTGGAGCTACATTGCAACAACGAAGTTATTGAAGAGGATCAAACCTTTGTTCCTATAACAGTTTATAGCTTATAAGGGCACGTCGCTGGGCCTTCGCTGGGGGCGGGCAGCGGGGAGTGACAGCAGCCCCCCCTCCCACTGCTGCCAACCCATTTCGCAGACAGGACAACGGAGCTGCTCCCGAGCCACCACCAACGTGCTCCTGGAACCCACCACTCTGCACCCAGCACAGCTCACTCGCCTCAGCTCCAACCGCCTCACCCACAGACGCACCTCAGGAGGGGCTGCCCCGCTTTACCCTGACAACTGGGGTGCTCTCAGCGGAGACCCTGCCTGTCACCCTCCGCACAGGGTCGCCCCAGTCCCCAGAGCCCGTCAACGCGTCTCAGGCAGGATAGCAAGACAGACAGGCCATCCTGGGTGACAACTGGGGCCTGACCGGCAGTCCCAGCACCGGCTCCCAGACGGGGACCCCGACAACCCGCATTTCGGGGAGTCCCTGAGCTGCAAGCTCCCTCGCCTCTGATGTCACATCCAACACCCTCCAAAACCCTCATTATGCAGAAGCAGGCCCGGGGCGGCAAAGAGGTTGGACCAAGGTCACGGAGCCCGTGAGTGGCAGAGCTGGGCTGGAGTCTACACACACTCACATGCATGCAGGCACACACACACATGCACGTGGATGCTCAAGCATGCCTGTGTGTGCATACCCACATGCATGCATGCACACACAGTCACGCATGTGCGTGCATGCCTGGAGGCGGTCTCCAGCGCGGGCAGAGCCTGGCCAGGCTCCCGGCCGTGAGCATCCTGCCGGGCGCTCAGGACATTTTCCACAGATCACTCCCTGCCTCTTTTGTGAGCTGCTCAGAGCTCGGCCCGAGCTACATCCAGCAGGAAGTTTAAATGAAATGGCTCCCAAGTTCCTTAAATGGTTTAATAAAACATACACTGACTGCAATGTGCAGTTTATAGTGGCGAACGATGGCCCCTCGGCTGGGAGAAGTGACCTCTCGTCGGCAATATCACTTTCAGCGTCACGATCCGAGTCCGCTGCTGGCCATTCCCTCAACCCACCGGGCAATTCTTTTCCGTAACGAGGCCGGCGGCAGCCACCGAGCCAGCCGCCGCTGAAGGTGCCCAGGACGTGCCCGCCCGCGGCCCGCGGTGCCGAGACCAGCCGTGGCAGGCTGCTGGGGACGGAGAGACAGGGATGGGAGGGAAGGGCACAGCGTGGCCCCCAGGGGACAGCCCCGTGTGCCGAGGAGCCCTGCTCCATGCCACCCCAAAGGGATGGGCCAGCGGTGAGGCAGAGCCGCCCACACCTGCCCCCGTGAAAGGCAGAGGACCGGGGAGGGTGGGCTCAGCACCCCTCCAAGTGCACTGCGTTGGTAGCAAGTAGCTATTATAACGTGCCTGGTCCTCACTGCCATTTCCGGCCCTCGGAGCTGAAAGGCTCTGCCTCCTCCGGAGAAGTCCTGGCACGTGACCGCCAGAAGCCGACCTTTCACCCCGAACCGCACAAGGAGGCGGCTGGCGGAACCCATTAGTCTTAGACGGCCACCTAGATTAGACATTTTATGATTTTTCAAAAAGGGCTTTTTTGATATAAAAAATACAGTAATTTCCTCTTTTCATGTTTTTTTTCATTTTTAGGGTAATAAAAGTGGCCCAGGTGGACTGGGGCGTAATGGATTAATTAAGGGATATTATGTTTATCCGAGCTCCCTCTTCCTCACTCGCTCACAATAAAAATCAACGCCTCGCCTCACCTCACCGCACGCAGCGAAGGCTTCTGTTCTTATCAAACCTGCTCACAGGGCATAGCTCTGACTTGGGATCTTCTGAGAAACGGAGAGCGCCCTATTCCGGTGTCACCGGTCCGAAAGTGCGTCACTTCACAACATCCCATTAGTCAACGTGACATTAGAACCTTCTTCCTGCCGTAGCTCTAAACTGCCCGGTGGCCCTGGCCCCTCGAAGGGCGAGCGGGGCCCCCACCTCCGCTCCCGGCCGCCTCGGGGTGCCTTCTCCCCTCCACAATGCACTTGCTGTTTGACACACAGACACGGGGCACCAAAGACTCTCTGGACGGCATTTTTTTTTTTTTTTTTTTTTTGGCTATTTCTTGGCATCTTGATGGTCGATGTGAATATAAAAGAATATTCATGCAAAATTCATAAAGGCCCCAGATTTCAAGCAGACAGATGAGAAATCCCTAAAAATAATAATGTCCAGATGTTGCTTATTTAAATGAGCTGTTCCCATTGAGCGCTGCCGATCACAGAAGCGATCGGGTTGGTGGATTGCAAGGCAGGCACCGTCGACGGAGGCCCGGCACGCCAGTGTCCAGGGAGCACCCGGGCAGCTCGACTCCACGACTTCAGCAAATACGCTCGGTTCTCTCGTGGAGGCTGCCCCGGTGACTCCGTGGCTGTGGTCTCCCACGGCGAAGCTCACGCCCACGGAGGCTTCTCTCTTTGCCTTCCAGGCCCCCTTCAGGGGAAACTGCAATTTTCCAGGCCAGAAACGCAGCTTGTTTTTAATGCGCTAGAACTTCACAATTGAAGGGACTCTCAGGAACCATAGAGAACTAATTTCTCATTTTATTGCTGAGAAAATTGGCGTCCAGAAACCCAAAACGTTTGACCCCGTGTCCCCCAGCTGAGAGGCATGAAAGAAGCTACTAGAAGCCAGTCTTCTGAAGGCCAGGCCCGGGCAATGTCCCCCCACTGAAAGGCAGGCCCAGGGTTAATCTGATCCCAGAGCACCTGCAGCGACAAAGGAGCTGTGAGAAATGGAGACCCCGCAGCCGCTCTGCAGCCCCCCCAACCAGCGCACCTCCAGGTCTGGGCCAGGACCCTGCCCGGGGAACAGCTCCCCACAAAGTTCCGAGTCCCAAGTCTCCCAAGTGACAAGAGCTTCTTGGGAGCGGCACCGGATGAAGGAGTCTGCAAACCGCTCTCTTGCCGACAATGTGAAGGTCAACGCCTGGAGCCACATTCAGACGGCCAGCAGGGGGGCTGTGTTCGAGACTCCGGGGGGTGGGCTGGTGGACAGTGACCCCCCCCTCCGAGAGGCCCCAGGTGAGACCGGAAGTTCCAAGTGCACACCCAGGTGAGCCTGCCCTGCCTGACAGGGAATAGGGCCCAGAGCTGTGTGCAGCGTGTGACACCCCAGGGGACAGCCTGGACACGCCTCGTCTGGCCAGGGCCACCCCAGGGCTGGGCTTGGCTCAGAGTGTGCAGTGACCTAGCTTCGATTCCTAATGGCTGTCCAGGACTGGCCCACTATTCCAAAGGGAACGGGGGGCTGGGGCAGCCGGGGGGTGCTGGTGGGCACACGGTCTCTAGGGAGAAGTCAGCTTCTGAAGGTGTGGACGTCAAGGCCAGCGGGATCCTGCTGCCTGTCCCCAGACACACACGTGCCTGGTAAGGCTGACTCACTGCCGGGCCCTTCTCCTCATGGCCTGGACGGAGGGCCACCGGGCGGGAGTGTCACCCTGGTGCATGCCACTGCGGCACCTGAGCCGACTCCTCCCTGCAGACCCTGACACAACGCCGTCAGCCGCACCCTGGGCTGTCTGTCCGCAGACGTGGCAGGGCGCTGGGCCCCTGTGACAGGGGGCACCCGTGTCTCCACGGAGGGGAAGGGGCTGTCTCCTCTCTCATGAGACGCAGCTGCATCCCAGAACATGGCAGCCATCTGAACATGAACCCTCTTTCCAAAGTTTGGTCATGTAAGCCTCAAGAGTTCAAAAAAGAGGCCACCAGGAGTCAAAATGTTCTATTAAGAAAAGCGCTCACATGGAACCTCGGTGGCGACGGGGGTGAGCTCCCAGGCGCATCCTCGCTGGGCACATGAGGAGGCTCCGATGGCACCCATCCCACGGCCGGCCCAGGGGCTGAAGGGAACGTGCCTGGGCCCGACCCTCTGAGCTCAAGACAACGTCGCACATCTCCCGCGGAGGGTCCTCCTCGCCCTGCAGCCCAGCGTCTCCAACCCCCCTCAGGAGCTTCTGTCCAGCGAGCTGTCCTGTCTTCTCCCTGCTGCCCAACACCCCCCGCCCCGAGGCACATCAGAGAAGCCCAGGGCCAGTCCATGCGGGACAGACAGCAGGTGGCTCGGATGAGGGCCGGAGAAGGCAGCCCCCTCCCCCCATAAAGGGCCCAGGTGCTACTTGGATCCTCCCGCCCCCAACCTGTGGCCGACTGAGGGAACAGGAGGAGGGGCAGCTGTAGCAGGATGCCTCAGCAGAACCCCTGAGTGTTGGGCATGGCCCCCCAGGGGGCAGGGGGCAGAGGGCAGGCTGAGCAGTAGCCTCGGAAGCAGGGCCTGGGCCCAGAGAGACCACCAGGCCTCTGCCTGGCTGCTTCCCAGGCCCTCCTCCCAGCACATCCGCACAGTTAAGGGCTGAAGGAAGAGGGCCTCACGGAGAGCAGGTTCCCTGGCTGGCTCCCCGGGAGGCCTTGGCCAGCTGGGACGCTGCCCAAGAAGCACAGCCACGGCGACCTCTTCCAAGGGGCAGGCGCTCTGGCCTCCATCGCCTGGCCCAGGTCCACCATCTGGGCCGTGGCAGCTGATTGTACTCGTCCCAAAGCACCTACAAGGGCCAGCAGCAGCCAGCAGCAGCCACCACGCCCCGGGGCCCTTCCCAGCAGTGACCCCTCTCCCCTGCCAACCAGGCGCAGCCGTGCCCGTCGCCGCCTTAATCTGGGAGGCGGCGTCAAGCTCATGGGGCACGCACAGAACGGGGTGAACACAGCGCTGTTTCACGGGGCTGCTGCGAGTGCCCGCCCGGTGAGGTCATGGGGACAGACTGCGGCCAGTGCCTGGCACTTGGTAAACAGTCCTGAGGCGCAACCAGCTGCCACGTTGGACTCCAGCGCCCTCGGCACCACCCCACACCGGCCAGCCCCACCGCAGCCGGGCCGCAGCCGGGCGTCTGCCAGCAAAGACGGCCGGGAGGAGTCCCTTCCCCTGCCTTTCCTGCAGAGGTCTGCGGACGCGTTTCCATCCACACTGTTTGCAAGTGAGAGCTCCGGTGACCCAGGCTCACCAGCGGCCCAGGGCGGCGGGGTCTCCAGGAGCCTCCAGCGCCCACCCGTCATGGTCTGTGCTGTGACCAGCAGCTCTGCTGGTGACATTGGATGGGGGGGTCTCTGAGTGCAGGGGGAGACACTTCCAAGTCAGCGCGTGGGTGGGGGCCCCAGGCGGGGTTCCTGAAGCCCTCCGGGCGATTGGCGGTGCCCGGATGCCAGCAGTTCGTACCCGGGTGACACCCGAGCCCCTCAACATCTCCCCTCAAGGAGATTGCTGACGTGACTGGTGGGCGAGGGGCCCAGTCACCGGCGAGTCCTAGAACCCCCCGGGGGGGGGGTGACAGTCAGAGCGAGGTGGAAGATGGCCAGCTCGTCCCTGCTGCTCAGGGACCTCTGTCCTCGGAGTTGCTGCGTCAGTATCTGCATGCTCCCGCACCCCTGGGGGCCCGTGAGACACCACCCGGCCCCCCGGAGGAGCCTGAGGCTGTAGGGCCGGAGACGTCCCAGGCGCCCCGCTACTCCACCAGCCAGGACATCGAACAGCCTCCTCTTCTGGGGGTGACCCCCACTCTCCACGGTACACTGCCCTCAGAACCCTCCCTCGGGACCAGAGACCGGACAGTATTAGGGGTGCCCGTTTCCAGAAACACTGGCGTCCTGTCTGAAGACATACACACCAGGGCCTGGGGGGCAGGGACCCCAGCCCACACGGCTGTCATGCCTCCACTGAGCCGTCTCACGCAGCATTTCGTGAGGGGCCGGAAGCGGGCCTGTTGAGTCCAGCTCACTCCTAAGATCATCGTTTTAGTTAGTTACTACTCCTAGGCGTGAAATAACCCACACATACGAACACAAGGAAAACTTGATTATCTTCTTTAACTACTTAGGAAAAAAATAAGTCAAAATGTGGCTTTGGGGCAGAAACAATTAACACAGACACTTTGCGACCACCACCCCATCAAGCGCACCCCACCTTCCCCGCTCACAGGCCCCTCTCCAGCCAAGGCTCCTCCTGCCCTGTGGACCACAAGCTCCCAGGTGTAGGGGCTGCTGCGTCCCACCCACCAGAGCTGAGCTCAGGGGCCCTTGACAAAGGCTTTGCTTCCAGTCGGCACAGGGACCTGTGCCTAAGGGGGCAGTCGGGGCCACCGCAGACAGGACACCCAAGGTCCAAGAGGCTGCTGGGCCAACCCCACCCAAGGTCCGAGAAGCTGGTGGGCCAACCCCCCACCACCTGGCAGGTGGACATCGAGACCAGGCCAAGACCCGAACTGAACCTCTAAACAGAAAGAGAAAGTCGCAGACACCCCATTTCCAAAACACACGGCCCAGGGGACCGCACGATGCTCCCGCTGATTCTCGGAACAACCACCAGACCCAGTCTCCCCCACCGAGCACCTACGCAGCGGGGGCCCTGGTGTGAACCGTCGAGGCCCATCTGCAAAGATAAAATTCCAAACCCGAGGTCCTGGCTGTCCCTGCCGCAAGGTGCTCCCACGTCGAACGCACGCTCAGCCCACGCCTCTGATGGCCATACTTTCCTTTGTGGGAAGTGAACTGAGCCGGAAAACTCGGGTCGGAGCGGGCCTGACTTCCCCACAGCCAAAGCTCACGCACACACACACACGCGCACACACACCACCGGGACTCGAGCAGCACTGCTCAGAGCCTGCGGCTGAAACACCGAAGTTACCGGGGAGAAGATCACACGTCCCCAGACAGAGAACGAGAATCACGTCTCAGCTCGGGGCAGATTCAGACCGACCGATCCCGGGGGCCCCACGGCACCCCCCAAACACTCGGGTGGATGCACAATTTCTATAATGGGTGAAAGCGACTAAGACGCGTCTCTCTGCTGAAGAAAGGACAAACAGCCACCCACGCTTTGTCCTCTGTGTGGACGCATGGCACCAGGTTCCCGGCCGCGGGGCCGCAAGCAGGCGGTGAGGAGGGCAGGAGGCAGAGAGAGACAACTGCCCCGCTGGGCCCGACGAGAGGCGGTTTCTGGGAAGTGGAAGGACAGAGTCCCAACGCCGGCAGCAAGACATTTGGGGCGGGCCAAAGACGTCTTTGCCGGGGACCGTCCCAAACTGAGCGTGCTCAAAAGCACAACGGGGAAATAATGGGCACGCTCCGCGGTGCGCTCTCATTTCCTTTCCTCTGGGTTAGGGAGCTCATTCGCTCTTCTTCATGCAGGAAAAAGTACGCGACCAGCGCTTCGCGTTCTTGGCCGTCCTGGCGCAACGCCCAGCGTGCAGACCGGCGGGCGTCTCACAGAGGCCGCCTTCCCGCACCAAACCCGAGCTCTCCCCGCCGCACGCGCACGCGGAGGGCGCGGACTTTAAACACAGACTGTGCCCAACGGGTGACCGGGTGACTCCCAATCTTTTGACTTTATAATGGGGCGAGAGTGACACGCATCAGGAACGGCGTGAGCTCCTGGACCCATCAGTGCACACCCGGCCTATGTCAGCTGGTTTTGTCCAACTGCCGCCGCGGGAGCGCCCCGTGCACGCTGGGGGTGGGCGGGGCTACGGTGTGACCGGCGGCTCGTTCCGCGTCTCCCGCGCCTCCCGCGCAGCTTCGGCTTTCGGTATCTCCAACCTCTGGTGGGTTTATCGGAATGGAACCCCATCCTACGGGCAGGAGCATCTGTGTCACCTCGCCCCTGCTCCCATCTTCCTGTCCCTCAATCTGTCACCTCTCTCAACGTCAACAGGTCACCCTAATATCATGGCCAAGGTCGTTTTCAACCAGGACCGCCCCCAGGCTCACACAAACCCCTGGGGGCGCCCCCTGTGAATCCCCATCTGAAAATGGGTTCGTTTGCGTGACCGTGCAGAGAGCAAGGCCTGGAGTCGCGGGCCTCCTGGTTCGGCCACGTGCAGAGGCGAGACTTGGGCGAGTCCATCACCTTCCCCTACACCTTGGTTCATTTGTCTGCAAAGGGGGCTGCTCAGGGGATTCAACAAGAGGAAGGGAGCCAGCTCCCACCCCAGGGCAGGGCTGGCCAGGTCTCTGCGAAGGAGCAGGAGGAAATACTTGAGGCTTTCGGGCCACGAGTCTGTGTCCCAACTGCCCAGCTCTGCCTTGGGGCGTGCGAAGAGCCACAGGTGACGTGGAAATGCACGGGGCTCCTGGGTGCCCAGAAAACGTTTTCTACAAACACCGGAATCTGCATTGCCTATGCAGTCACCCCCCCCCGCCCCCGCCTCCACCCCCATACCCGCGGGTTCCACACCCGAGGATTCAATCAACGGCGGATCAAAAATGCCTGAAAAAGAAACCAAAAACGCGGCTTTGGTCCGGCCGGCGCGGTGCGGCGCGGCCTAGGACGGCTGCCTCCGTGCGGACCGCGTGCAGACCTCACGTTCTCGTCACCACTCCCCGCACACCCGGCGTAACGACCGTCTGCACCGCCCTTGCGTCGTGTCAGGCGTTCTCCGCAATCGGGCGACGACCCCAGGCAGGCGGGAGAATCGCGTCCTGGCGTGGGAGCCGCGCGTCCTGCGCGGATGGGGGAGGGGGGGCAACCACCTTTGCCAGGTGCTGCGCAGCGTCATCTTCCGCTCAGCGTTCGGCCAATCAGGTAGAAATGTGAAGGCCATTCTTTGGGTGTAGACTGTCCAAAAACAGACAGACCCACGAGGAGGTGTGACCTCGCACCCAACTGCGTGGCCACGGGGGGGGAAAAAAGGAAAAACAAAACCAAAAACCAAAAAAGAGTGCTGGCGAAGACGCAGGGAAACTGGAACTCTGCGTGCTATCAGGAATGTAAAACGGGGCAGGCTGTGGAAAACCACGTGGCTAGGCCACCAAAAAAATTATTTTTAAAAAAATATTTTATTTGTTTATTTTTAGACAGAAGGGAAGGGAAGGAGGGGAGAGAAACATCAGTGTTTGGCTGCCTCTTGCACGCCCCCCACTGGAGACCCAGCCCGAAACCCAGGCATGTGCCCTGACTGGGAATCGAACCAGAGACCCTTTGGCTCACAGGCCAGCACTCAACCCACTGAGCCACACCAGTCAGGGCGCCACCAAAAAATTTAAAATAAGCGCAGAACTGCCGCAGGGTCCAGTGACCCCACTTTCGGGTATGTGCCCGAGAGCACCGACCGCAGGGTCTTGGAGAAATGTGTGCACGCCCCTGTTCCCAGCGGCATCTTCACCGAAGGCGGAAGGTGGGAGCAGCCCAGGAGTCCACGGAGGGATGGCAGCTACACAAAAGGCGGCACTTATAACACACACACACACACACACACACACACACACACTCGTGCGTGGCGTGGCAGTCAGCCCGAAGAAGGAAGGAAATCCTGTCGCCTGCTGCCACTCGGATGGGCCCTCAGGACGTCACGCTAAGCACAGTAAGCCAGTCACGAAAGGACAAGTCCCGGGTGAGGCCACTCGTCTGAGGCACCTCGAGTCCTCCGGTGAATTAAGACGGGAAGTAGAAGGCGGTGGCGGAGGGAGGGGGTGGGCGGCGGTGCGGGGGGGGGGGGGGGGGGGGGGGGGGGGGGGGGGGGGGGGGGGGGGGGGGGGGGGGGGGGGGGGGGGGGGGGGGGGGGGGGGGCTGAGTGTTTAATGGGGCCCGAGTTTCCGTTTGGGAAGAGGAGAGGGCCCAGGGGACCGACGGAGGGGACGGCGCACCAGAGGGGGAAGGCACTTAGTGCCCCTGAGCTGCGCACTTAAAAACGGTCGGGGTAGTAAATTTTATGTTACGTGTATTTCCGCACAATTTGTAAGTGTTTTTAAATGCCAGCGTAAAAAAAGCAGCAGCGTGCGCGGGGGGCGAGCCCCACAGGCCTCCGTCCACCCACCCCTTGCAGAGGGCGCACAGCCGCCCAGGGTGCACGTGCACCGCCCCGCCCCCGCCCTACCCCTCTCCCCGCCCCCCAGCCCAAGGAAAAGGAATCCCGGGTGGAAAGAGGGTCCGAGGCAAATGAAGAGAGTGTCAGGCGTATGCATCCAGGTCTTCACCAGGCACCCACTCTGGGGCCACCCGGGCCCAGACACGGAGACAGAGAGGCACCCCGAGCCCCACCACCCGGCCCTTCCATGCTCGCAGCGCTGTGTAAAGGGAGTCCTCCCTCGCACGGGTGTGCGGGTGCCCGGGGCGCACAGGGCTGCCCCCCCGGGGCCCGGCTCGTACAGGGGCCACCGCCTCCTCGGAGTGGTCAGTGATCATGTCAGGGACGGGCAAGTTCAATGACTTCAAGGGTGCGTTTAATTATATGTTGGCGCTGACGAGCAGTGGCTACGATGGCACAATTACACATGTAATTTATCAGCAAGACATTTGCATACATAATAAACCAAAAGCAAAACATGAAATCTCGCTGAAGGCTGAAACTATGAAATTGGGCCACGTCGTGGGGCCCCTCACTTGCACAGGGAGCGAGCGGGCTGTCCCCACCCACCGTGGCCACGGGGCGCACTCCGGGGAACGCACTCCGCACCGCAAGTCAGCCCCGGCCCTCTGTGGTGTGTCAGCGGCGGGCCCCCCCGGAGGGGGAGGGCGGGGAGGCTGAGTCGGGAGGCTCACCGCCCTCCTGTCACCGCCCTCCTGAAGTCTCGGAACTTGCCGGCCACAGTCCCCAGGGCAGAGGGCAGGCCGCCTGCCCGGCCGTGTCCTGGGGCTCCGAGCCCAGCCATGCTGCTGAGGGAGAAAGCTCACGACCTCAAACTGGCCTGCACTTTCCTTAACCTTGAATGAAGAGGGGGAAAGGGCGACAGAAGGCCAGGCGGAGAACACGAGGACCCAGGTAAGAGCAGCCGCGCACGAGCATCGGACGCCCACCGGGAGCCAGGTGTTAATTCACGCGCACGGGGCAGACGGTGGAAGCTTCCACGTTGTCCTTGCCATCATCCCCAGTTCGCAGACCAGGAGACCGAGGTGCAGCAATGCCCTTGGCCCACGGCCATGAGCCGGGAGCCAGGTTCCCAACCCAGGAAGTCTGGCTCCAGAGTCCGTCCCTTTGCCAGAGGCGGCCAGGGGCGCGGTGCGTTCACTCCTTACTTCTGTTACCTTCTTACCGGTGCTGCTCTAACGGCTGCTGTGCGATCACGTGAAAGTCCACGCTGGGGTGACTTTCTGTCCTCATTGCTGGAGGTAAGTTTTCCAGTGGACAGGCACCCCCCGTGCCTGCCCTTGGGGACCCCCCGGGGCTGAGCTCTGGCCATCCCAAAGACCTGAAGCGTGGCCGGCCTGAAGAGCAGGCACAAGAGCCTCTTAAGCAGTGGGAAGTGCATGGGACATGCAGAGTCTCGCGTGTCTCGCAGGGGACAGACCACCAGGCCTGTGCATGGGAAGTCTCCCAAGCCTCATGAGCGCCTGCCCACGTCCCCCCTGAGAGCGGCCTCCTTCTCCTCCCTGCCCCGCATCCCCAGCCTCGGCCGTCTGTGCACGTGCCTGTGTGGACTTTGAAGGATCCCTTCACCACAAGGCTCCCGCATGGCGTCAGCTAAGAGGTGGCCTGGCACAGTCCAAGATATATTTTTTTCTGTTGTAAAAGCTGTATCAAAATGAAGAGATTGATGAGACTATAGTTCTGTAACTGACCATCTTAATGGGGGAAAAATGATTGGGAAGTAAGGAGTGACAAAATCATCAACGGAGATTTCATTTGGGCCACTGAGCCTACTGTTCTAAGGTTCTGTTAGGGCTTAAGGTAGAGTCCCACCCACCCAACCACCTACTCATCCACCCACCCATTCATCCATCCACCCACCCATCCACCCACCCACCATCCATCCATCCATCCAACCAACCACCTACCTACCCACCCATCCACCCATCCATTCATCCATCCACCTACTCATCCACCCATCCACCCATCCACCCATCCAACCACCTACTCATCCACCCATCCATCATCCACCATCCATCCACCCACCCAACCAACCACCTATTCATTCACCCATCCACCCACCCATCCATCCACCCATCCATTCATCCATCCACCTACTCATCCACCCACCCATTCATCCATCCACCCATCCATCCATCATCCATCCATCCATCCACTCATCCAACCATCCACCATCCATCCACCCACCCATCCATCCACCCATCCATTCATCCATCCATCCATCCACCCATCCATTCATCCATCCACCTACTCATCCACCCATCCACCATCCATCCACCCATCCATCCATCCATCCACCCACCCGCCAATCCACCCTTCCAGTCACCAAAGTTTCACTGCGAACCTCCTATGAATCAGGGCCCATTTCGGGAATTAGGAAAATAACACTGAACAAAACAGAGAAGGCCCCACTCCCTCCAGGTTTGCCACACAGCGGGGGAGACAGACCGGAGGCCAGCAAAGGCGTAAGTCTCCAAAATCCGCCCTGCATCCCGCGCTGCAGTGCATTCGAAACCCTCCTAAGAGGAAGGCACACCAGCATCATCGCCTCCGTGGCTGTCATCAGGGATCGGTGGCAAAAGCAAACCACAGCGCCCCCAACAGCAATGCTAAGGGTACCGAGACGTGTCCAACGTGGCAGAATCGCCGAGGGCACGTACCGCCGGCGGCCTTTTCATGACAAAAGCTTTATTTCCCGTCTACTCTCGCCTTGATTTAAATACACAGATGGATGTGGGTGCACACACACCAAGATTGAAGCATTTCAATATAAATTTTGTATTCAAAATACTTCTCCTGATTTCGGCTGATGGCCTATTTCGAGCCAATGTGTAGAAATAATCTTTGTTCTGAATCACAAACAAGGATCTCTCTCTCTCTCCCCTCCTCTCCCCGGCCCCTCCTGCACTCGCAGCCTCTCCTCCCTCCCCGCCCTCCAGCCTGAAGAAGCCAAAATGTTGCACCGGCCCTCAGAGCCGAGCGGGGGGTGGGGGGGGGGGCGGGGGAGCCAGGGCGGAGCTGGTTCTTCGCGAGTGTCTTCCTGCCAGGGCGGCCAGGGCTGTCGGGGCCGAGAATCGGCCACCGCACAAAGGCGCCGGGAGAAAAGGACAACCCTCCCCACCTCGACTTGAGTGTGTAATTGTTTGAATACATCTCGCCTGCGCGACAATAATGTCATCCTTGGTTGACACAGATTTTAAAGCCCTTTGAAAAGGTGGAATGTTATCAATCACGGGGTGATTATAATGGGTTTTAAGTGGGAGAAGGTACGACTCGGGCCCTCGCTGGGGCCCAGCGGTGCGACAGCAAGGGGGGTGGGGGGGGCAGGGGCGGGAAGAAGGCAGAGGCTGTGTTTCACGGGGAGCAGGATGCTGCAGGCAGCCCTCGCCCACACGTCTTCTCCTCCACAGCAGCTGTCCCCAGAAGCCCTCAACACTGGGAATCCCCACACCCCGAAATATCTGCTGCTCCCCCATCACGTCACACCGGTGCTTTCCGGAGGGGGGACTGTGGCCCCCAGGGGACATGCGGTCATTTCTGGGGACATGTTTGGTTGTTACCACGGGGACGGGAGACAGGACCGGCATCTCATGGGCAGAGGCCAGGATGGCAGCTGAACATCTACCCAAGGCCAGGGCCCCCGCAGCCCAGAACCAGCCTGCCCAACGTGTCCACGGTGGAAAGCGGAGAAGCCTGAGACCCACACGGGCTGGGGGGAGAAAGCGTGCGTCACTGAGTCCCCTTCTCAGAGAGGGGACCCACCCCTCTGCTCTGCAGCCCCTCCCGGCCTCCAGCTGACCGAGGGGCAGGTGCCAGAGAGCATAAAACAGGGCCGAGAAGAAAGGAGTCTTCAAGCCCAATCACTCACTCTTGCGCCCCTTGACCTGAAGCGCACCTTCCTCCTCACGTGTCAGGAGGGTCCGGGAACCAGGCCCGTGCAGCAGCGCCGGCACCAACCAATCTGGCTGCACGTGGGAGCGCCCAGCGCCGCCCTGCCGGGTCCCGGCCGGCCCCGTCACGTCACGCTCGCCCACCCAGCCCAGGCGTGCGCCCGGATCACCAAGGCCGAGAATGGTGAATTTCATTAAGTATGTTAAAGGGGGGGGAAAATCAGCTTTGAAAAATAGTAATCCTGTCTTTCAACAAAAATATTATAGGAAGCTATGAATTTGGGAGATCCGAACAGGATGTTGGTGCGTGTTTCACTAAGGTGATATAATGGCACACTATTATTAGATCACATTAATCACGGCGGTGCCCACGGCACTGGCAGCCCCGCTGAAAAGGATTGAAAGGCCTGGTAATGGATATAAATTACCCATTGTGTGATAAAAGGATTTTTACTAAGAAGGTAAGAATAAAACAGCAAATTTCTAATAGAACTGTTGTGTAAAAACCCAAATAAGAGTAATCCGTGGTCAGTAATATCCACCGCATCACGAGCAAGCCCCCTTTGCAACCAGACAGAGTCGCAGTAAAGGACACGCCGGCACCTCGGCACGCGCCGAGATTCATCTCCCGGCGTGCGGTTCCGCCGTCCATCCCCCGGGTGCGCGTCGGGACCCCTGAGGCCCCAGGCCAGGAGAAGGTGGGCTGGCTGGGCAGGCCTGAGGGGCCCTCACCGTGAGATGAGGGAGTGCCGAGAGCCACCGGCCCCTCCGTGTGAGATTGAACTTTTTATCGGCTCCGATGCCCAGAAAATCCTCCATTATAGAGTCTGAATCCCAAATCTGATGGAGGTGGCACACCTTGGATGGAGGTGTCCGCCACGCCTGGGCCAGGCCACGGAGCCACGTGGTGAGCCGTGGCGAAACCGACCCCGGGCAGCAGCCCGCCAGCCTGCCAGCTCTGGTCCAATGTCGGCAGCTGGGCAGCAACTCTCACGGACGTCGCACGAGGGAGAGAGAGAAGCCAACCAGCCCACACGTGGACGTGGCCCAATCATCCCGCCCAGAGCCCTGGGCTGGACCCCGGAGACCCTGAACCCAGAAGCTTCCCCACAGCCCCTCCGTCCACGGAGAGACAGGGGGCGGCAGGGAGAACGCCACGCCCACCCCGACAGGGCAGCCCGGCTCCCCACAAACTCCCACACAGACACCAACCAGCGACAAAGCGGCATTCCTTACCGGGCAAGTCTCAGCACAGCGAAGCTCCGCCCTGACTGAAGGCTGTTCTCGAAGCCGCGCTGGACAGGAACTGCGAAAACAGGAGCTGTTAGCAATGCTCGGCCTGCGCACGGCCACTTGTGCCGGACAGGGAAGCAGCACTGTCCCGGCCAATAGTGTGCTGGGCTAGTTCAAGTCTAACGCCGCCTTGGAGCCCCCCAGCCCCGGTCACCGGGCAACATGAAAACGGGTGCTGTGCAGTGGTGGCCGCAATGGAGCCAACCTGCTCAGGTTCTTTGCATGGGGAGTTGCCACCTGCAGGCAGAGGGGAGGGGCACCGGGCCCGCTGCTCACTGGACGGACAGAAGAAAGAAGAGCCAACGAGCCCGTCCCCTCCCTCCCTGGCCTGCTCGCTGGGATGTTAAAAGTGAGGACTCGAGGACGTCCTCGTGGGTCCTGTTTGCCCTGATTTAAGGGGCCACCTGTTGTAAGCCACCATCCCACCCAAAGCTCAACGGGCTGTGTCTATTCAGGGGGCGGATAGGCCCCCATCGGTCCACACCAGGAATCTCCAAGTGGCCCGGCTCAGGGGTGTGGTATGGCATTGAAGTCCCCTCTCCTGAAATGAGACCGGGAAGGCAGCAGTATGAGATAAGGGCCCTGAGGGAAGCCGACATGCCACTCAGGGTGGCCGCAGTGGCCGCGCCATCGGCTGGGGTCCCGTGGGCCCCGGCCCAGCCCGCGAGCGGAAGCTCTCTGCCGAGCCAGCCCAGGCCAGCCCGTAGCGATTCAGAACCTGCGCTGCCATCCCGTGTTACGGAAGGGCTTTCCTGGGACGTGCCGAAGTCCCCTGCTCAGAGGTGACGTTTTCCTGGCCCTGACGCTGCACCTTGTGACATTACAGAGGCAGAGTTCTGGGAGGGGTTCAAGGGCATGTCTGCAGAGGAGAAACCGGAAGAAGCACTCGGCACGCCCACGGCGGCAGCTGCGGCCCCAGGAATTGGACAGCAAACCGCGGCTTACTACGCACACACCGTCTGGTCCCTGGCCACCGGAGAGGAGCTTGTGAGCACACCCCTCTGAGTGCAACAGCGACCTGCCTACAGACCGATCGCTCACTGTGAGACATTAAGCAGAAGTTCACACCTCGGCCACCTGTAACGGGGCAGAAGCCACGCCCCCCACCACTCCCTCCCTCCCTCCCTCCTTCCCTCCTCAACCAGATCACCTTTCCTGTTTTGATTTCTCTGTATCATTTAACACTGAAACCTTTGCAAAGGTACGCATCCCCAGGTCTTCGCACAGACCAGGGACTCCACACAGACTCTTCAAGTTGGGGTACCGGAGGGCAGGGGGTGGGGGGCGGACGCGGGTTTTCCAGCCAAGGAACATCCGCGGAGAAGCTCCGCCAGGTCCAAAGATGGGTGGCCACGGGGCCTCGTCTGGGGAAGCCCGCACCTGCTTGTCCTCCGGCTTCCCTCCGCCATGACAGCGCCACTGTCCCGTGCCACCTGAGCGCAGGGCAGGGTGGGGGCTCCGCTGGCCTCAGTCCTCGGAGGCCCCCACCAGCTTGTGGCTGCGCCTCTCATGGCTCTCCTGAGCACCCGGGTTTGTCGGGAGGCGGCTGGCCCGGCCAGGCGAGGGGAGCGCACCCGCTGGGTGGCAGAGAGCCCGTGTGCGGAGTTTGGGGCCTCAGGAGAGCAAATGCGGCGCAGGGGCTGCAGACGGGCTTTCTGACTGGTTCAAACAGGAGGGGGCTGGTGTCTGCCCACTGAGGCTCCCAGCCGGGTCAGAGAGGCAGGAGAGGGCCAGCGCAGTGACTCTGTCACCCTCAGTGACAAAAACAGCTCCTTTGGTGCCAATGACTCGCATGTAGACACGAAGCAGTGGTACAGCCAGAAGCAGGTGCCTGACACGAGACCTCGCCTGGTCCCTGCCTCCCCCAGACACCCCCGCTGATGGGACAGGGAGGGGACGCTGTTCAGTCTGGTGCCAGTACCAGGAGATCAGAGAAGGGGTGGGAGGGGCCAATGACAAAGGCGCAAGAGGCCTGGCCTGAGTCGGGGTAGCAGCCATCCCACCAGAGGAGTCACCTCCATCCCTCTGAGCCGGTAAGCACCCCACTTCCCCTTTGAGGCCCAAAGGAGGCGCACCTGCATCGTCCTCAGCCCCAGCCGTGGAGTGAGGAAGTTTAGGGGACCCGTTCGTTTGGTCACTTATCCCTACTGTGCGCAGGGCCCTGTGGCCAAGCAGGGGCAGAGGGCTGGCAGGTCCCACTGTGCAAAGAGTCTGGTGGACAGGGAGCCAGCCGGCGGCATGTGGCCATCGGGCACTGGGCAGGAGGCCCAGGAGCAAGAGCAGGTGCCGAGATGGAGGCCAGGGGAGGTCAAGGTTCAGAGACCCTGGTGTGGGAGAGGTGGGGGCATCTTGGAGAAGTGCAGGGTGGCCGTGACATGGGGAAGGGAGAGAGAAAGGGGGCTGAGGCCCTCTGCCCGAGGCACCTCCAGGCCCCTCTGATGGGGGGGGCTACTGGGGGGCTGCAGAGCTGTGGCAGGGGGGTGTGGGGGGGCCAGAAAGACATGGAGGACAGACAAGAAACGGAAGTGGGAGGTGGTCCAGGCAGCTCTGGCCACCCCGGCACGCCTGGGCCCACCCTGCTGCCTCCCTGTGGATGTAAGGGGAGCTCCCATGGGCCCCACTAGGAGACAGGGTCCCCCCACACACACAAGCTGTCCCGGGGGACAGACATGAAAGCTCTGAGCAGAGGCCCTCCCTGCGCAGGAGCCCAGCCTCCCCACCTCGAGCTCCAGGGAGGAGGGCCCGGCGTGTCCAGAGATGAACTCGGGGGGCCCCGCCATGGCCAGGACCCTGCAGTGAGCCCCGAGTCTGAGGCTGGGCCCTTCCTCTGGGCCCAGGTGGAGAAGGGCTGGGCCACCCACCTGCTGGATCCTGCCCCCCAGCCGAGGGCCTGGATCTCAGTAGGTGCTGGGTAGGGGAGAGGGAGGGGCCGAGGGAAGGAGAGAAGGCAGGAAGGGAAGGTGGAAAGACAAGATGGACGGACGGACGGAAGGAAGGAAGGAAGGAAGGCCAGGGGCAGGGGAGGGTGGAAGGAATGAAGGACCGTGGGTTCCATTCAGCCCACGTCCTGCCCCAGAGGCGCCCCCTGAGGGAGGACGGCAGAGGACTGAGGACTGCTGTCCCCAGGGCCACTCGGGGGCCCAGCAGCTGGAGCAGGGCTGCCTGCTGAGGAGCCGCACGGAGGGGACAGATGCTTTCTTTCCAGGAAGCAGGAGGAAGGAAGGGTTTGCAGACAGAGCCAGCCAGACACCTCAGCCAGCCCCCTGCCCAGGGAAGGGCGTGCCCACAGGTGACACACCTGGGGATGAGTCTCGGCCGTGTGGCCAGCACCTCTGAACCCTGCTCTCTGGTGTCCAGAGGGGCGCGCAGGCGGGGGCTCCAGCCTCTTCTCCAAGGGGCCACAACACCCCTTCCTGGGCTCTGGGCACCCCCAGCTCAGCCCGCCAGGGACCAGGACCCTGCCACCACGCCGGGGCTCCTCGCATTGGACCAGAAGTTCTGCTCCGAAGCACCAAGCGACCCTCACTGTCCCCAGGGACTCGGAGGGGTGAACACGGCCCCAGATGGCACCACCTATGACCCTGCACATGCCAGCAGGAGAAAACTCCTGCTGAGGAGAGCGGCCAGGAAGGAGCAGGCATCAGGGAACACCTCCCCTTCAGCCTCACCCAGCAGGTGCCTCCCTGCTCCTTCCAGCGTCCGGGGACCGGGTGGCACAGGCTGCCTGCACCTGTATGGGGGGGGGTGGACTTCGTGTGTGTCAGCGAGCAGCTCCGCAGGAAAGACAACGAGCAGGAAAATGCACTGTCAGACAGGAATAAGCCCTAAAAACAGGGGAAGGTGGGACCACAGCAACGGAGTCTCCTTCAGGTGAGGCGATCCGGGGAGACACGTGACCTCCGACCAGCGGCCGGCCAGAGGGAAGCGCGCAAAGCCAGGGGGGACTTCATGAGTAGAGCAGGCAGCAGGGGCAAAGGCCCTGGGGCAGAAAGAAGACGGTGCGTTTGAGAAGCGGCACAATGTTCCACGGAGCCAGGTGAGGACAGCGAGTGGGAACGGGTGGCCACGGCCTCGCCAGGCACCGCCGCACGGGACCTGGTCGTTGCTCCGAGCCACTGGCCTGGATGGAGGAGGCGCCTGAACACCCGGGAGGCTTTCCTCTGTGGACCCACCGATCCACGGCCGCACCCAGCCACCCCCTCCCTGGAGCTCACACCCCAGGCCACCGCCCCCTGCCCTCATCGCTCCAGGGCCAGACTCCTGACCACTGGAGGCAGCCCCTGAGCCCAGAGCCTGTTGAAATCGCCCAAACCGGCCCCCTGGTCGGCCCTTCCCTCCGAAACCGCAGCAAAGCTCCTGCCCAATGCGCCTCCCAGATCCCTCTGCCCCAACCAGCCCTGGGGCCTCCCCGGATGCCCTGAGGGGCCTGGCGCCCCTTCCCCTGGGGACTGGGAGCAACGGCCATGTTCTCAATGGCCACTGTCCCCCGATGGGCTGGCCTCCCCACACGCTTGCTCTCAGGGCCACCTCGGAGCCGCTGCCTCCCTCCTGGGGCACACGCAAGTCACACCCACTGAGAAACGGGGACCCGGGGGCTATTGTCGACGGCCACCAAGGGTCGGCGCAGAGAAGGAGCTGAAACGCAGCCCGTCCTTTCCCGAACCCCATCCGCCCACCCCACGGAGTCCCGCAAACACGGGGCGCGCGCACACAGGTGTTGGGGTGCACGGACACGCTTCCCAGGGACACCTCCCCGTTCATTTTAAAACAAAGGTAACTTTGATGGTGCAGCCATCTGATACCTGCTGGACGGCAGTGCTTTCGGGGGAAACACAGACAGCAGAAGGTCCAGACCTGGAGCCCCGCGCTCCGGGCCAGGTGCAGGGGCACGGAAGCGCACAGGGGCCTCCGCCCACCCGGGCCGCTCCCCGTGCGTGTACTTTTACATGCTTGAGCGTGACAAACAGCCAAGCCGCTCCAAGCCAATCACATTAGGTCCCTGTCTCTTTAATAAACAAATCCATGTGCACATTAACAGTGCTGAAAATTCAATTTAAACTCTTTGTCTGTTGCTGCTTACTCTAAAGATGGTCTTTCTTAAACACCAGAACACCAAGGAGTCGTTAGTGTTCTCTCTTCATTACTTCAAAAAACCAATCATTAGACACCAGAGTATATACGTAATTAGAAAATCACTTCCTTTGCAATCCAAGCTAAGTAGTTTACATACTGTAATTACAGGGACAAAATCAATTTTTAATCATTTCCCTGATTGGGCTCATCAGCTCTGTGGGAACATTGTAACCTGCTTGTCGTGCAAAAGCAACATCTGGGCTAAACAATTACCCTTTGTTTGCTACAATATTCCTTAAATCTTTCTGCTCGCGTGAAAAAAAAACGCAAACACGGAGACGAGATATTTGGATGTCTTTTTGTCCTTGATCAACATATTTCCAAAAGTCCTCCTGACGGAGTGCGCGGTCCCCCGAACGCGCGGTTTCACAGCGCACTTCCAAGGAATGTATTTTTTCAGGCAGATAAAAGTATCTGATTGTTGCAAAGATCCATTCAGCTGCCTAATTGTTCCATAGCTAACACATGGTATTCAAACAACCCACACATTACAAAAGCTCATCTGGGCAATCACGGGCGACTATTATTGCGACGGTTTACACTTTTCTAATACAAATGAATGGATTTTATCAAATTTTTTTTTAAAAAAAATAAACGAAAAAGCTGAGTGTGTGTGAAAAATAGTTGGTATGAATTGGCAAGGCGAGGCTAAGCATTTTGTTCTCTTAATAGGAAATGACCTCATTTACACTGGAGTAATAATTAGTACTGCTTCACTGGCAGTTAAGAAAAAAACTTTCCCACTATAATAAGGCAGCATCTCCTTTGTTAGGAGATCCAGATTGATTATTAACCCTTCCCGAGGAAGTCCAAGTTCAGCCGCCGTCCTCGGGGCCCATGCCGCAGGCGAAAGGTTATATGTAATAGCTGTTTTGGAAACCGGCGTCTCTCCCCCTCGATTGCCAAAGTTTCACATGCGAGCTTTTAACTGACAACCGGAAACCCTTGGTGTCCCCTTTGAAGAAACACGGGAAGCCTCCCCACCCCACCCACAGCACGAGAGAGCTGGTGCTCCTGTCCTTTTGAAGTTTCTTGGCTTTGATTTTTCTCTTGCAAGTCCCCCAACCTGCAATTAATTCAGAGCCAAAGCAGCCCTGAGAAGGAGAAGGAGAGAGAGGGAAAGTGACAAGAGAGGGGAGGCACCCTCGCTGGTGACTCCGGGCAGGCTGCTGGCACCGGAAGGGGACGGGAGAGCTTGAGCCATCGGGGATGCGGTGCAGGAAGCAGCTGGGATGTACGCACACGTGCGCACCGCAGACACGCGTGTCCATGCACACACCTCGCACCCCTGCGCGCAGCCGGAGCGACGAACAGCGTTCACTGCACCTGCAGCACCGAACCACACCACCCCGCTGCACCCACGGGACCACCCGAAGAGGCAAGTACGATCCTCGTGCTCATTTATCGATGGGGAAACTGAGGCACAACCGTGAACTAACTCAACCGAGGCTGAGAGCTCGTGGGTGTGGGAGGCACGGTCTGACTCCGCGGTCCGTGGTCCGTGGTCCATGCCACGCCGCCCTGCAGCCTCCAAGGGCCCAGCCCCAGGTGGCCACCCTGGCTGCTGCGCGCTGGGTCAGACACCCTGTCCCCTGCGACCGCAGCCTCAGAGCACACACGACATTGGCACCGGCCACCTGCGGACCCCCACGCCTCACCCCACGGCGGCAGATTCCGACCCAGCTGTCCCACACAGCAGCGTCCTCGGGGTGAGAAGTGCAGCAGGTTGCAGCCCCGTACACAAGGGCGCTGCCAAGGACACGAGGCCGGTGCCGAGCAGCCGGTGCCGAGCAGCCGGTGCCGAGCTGCGGAGCGCCAGGACGGGCACCCGGGCTCCGCCGGGAGGCTGCTTCCTCGGAGCCCAGCCTGGCAGGCAGCCTGGCCCCGCGTCTGACCCTTCCCGGGAAGGCCGACCCACATCAGCTAAGACGCCCTGCGACCTCAAGGGCCTTCCAAGAGTTGGCACCACCCCCCGAACTAGACACAGTCCTCCCCCACAGAGGATACTTTGTATCTCCATCGAATCCCAGGGCCGCTCGGACCTCGCTTCCCTAGAAGAAGGAAGATGTCCCTGGGTGGCACCAGGCGTCAGGTTCGAGTTTCGTCCGTCCGTGCCAACCGCAGGAGGGGCTGCGTCCCGCTGAGCAGCACCGGCCGGGCCGGGAGCCGCTGCCTGAGCGTGGAGGTGAGCACTCGGACGGTGCCCGTCCCCGTGGGAGGTGTCCCGAGTTTCTGAAGGACTCACGCCACTCAGAAGAATGTCAACTGTCTCACTTAATGTTCTCTGGACTTCTTACACCTTGAAATCAAATTCTGGAGACTTGGAATTCAACAAAACATCGTCTTAAAATCAGCTTCACCTGTTTCCTTTCACCATTTTATTGTGCTTTACACATTTTCAAATGGCGTGCATGGCCGACATTTATGGCTTGCGTTAAATTTGCGTGGTCAAAGCGCCGATCCCGAGCTGAGCCGAACCCGAGGCCGTTCTGACAGCTGACACCGGCCATCATAAAACTTCTCTTGTTTTCCGAAGCAGGTTTTTGGAGAAAATATGTCATCGTCGATGTCTCGGGAAATGCTATTCCGGCGGACGTTTGCCGAAGCTGGAGCGGAAGGCACCTAAGTTCTAACGCGCCGTGGGTGGGCTCACCTTGCTTTTTCGTTTTATTTCATCTAGTTTCAGTTTTATAAAAGTGGCTAATCCAGTATTATATGTTCGTTGGTAGAAAACGGGGAACAGGTGAGATATTACAGAGAAGAAAGTAACAACCCATGACTCCACCGGCTGGTGTGACTGCCGTCGCCGTTGCAACGAATTTCTTTCAGTGCTTTTCTGTGTGTGTGTGTGTGTCTGTGTGTGTAAATAGAGGCGGCTTGGCCATGGGAGACCCCTGGCCAAGGTGGAGAATCCCCGCCGGGGTCACAAAGGCAGAGCAGCAGGAGAAAGACAAGGCCTCACCCCAGGAGAAACTCTTGGCTGAAGACATAGTCAACGAAGGATTGGCATGCAAAACACACCCCTCAAAAAAAATCTTAAATCCCAACAATAAGAAATAAACAGCCCAACTACAAATGGGGAAAAAAAATCTGGACCCTTCGCCAGACCAGACCTACAGATGGCACATAAGCCCATGAGAAGACACTCGACATCCTGTCGTTAAGAAACTGCAAATTAAAACCACAAGGAGCCACCGCAACACACGGACTGGGAGGGCTACCACCGGGGACTGACGCCGCTGGGGGCTGGGGGCACGAGGAGCCTCGGGGACGCTCCCTGGGGAGGGGGGAGGGGGAGGGGCAGCCCCTGGGACGGCAGGGCGGCCGATTCTTCACAAGACTAAACAGACACCCCGGCAATCACGCTCCTTGGATCTGCCCCGAGAATCTGGAAACTTCCATCCACACGGAAACTCACACAGGGCTGTTTGCCGTGCTTTATCCGTGACCGCGCCCACGGGGGCTGCCAAGATCCCCTTCAGCCAGAGTGGGGGTTCTAAAAACGGAGATGCGTCCGGACCGGGGAATGTTACTCAGCAGTAAAAAGAAACCCAGACGCAAATGACGTGGCGGAACCGTAAACGCCTGTCACTGAGCGACGCAGCCCGTCTCAGAGACTCCTCCGTGACACTCTGGAAAAGGCAGACCTCGAGACAGGGAGGCCGTGGCGGCCAGGGCTTCCGGAGAAGCAGGGTGGGTTGTCGGAGCCGTGACTGTGTTCTGTATGAAACGGGGGCGGTGGGTGCACGTCATCACGCGTGTCCAAAGCCCCGGAATGGACAGCACAAAGAGCGACCCCTGGGTGTAATTCAGTTCGCAGGAATGGGTCCAGGTCGGCTCACCGGCTGAGGCGGACAGAGCACGCTGACACGCATGGTAACCAGAGGGGTGCTCAGCGGTGACAGGGGTACCGGGTAAGGGGTGGGGGGCACGGCCCACGCAGCCTTCCCGCACACCTCAAACTCATCTGAAAACCAAAGTCTGTCTATTTGAAGAGCGAAACGGGACCCCGGAAGGCGCAGCGTTTGGGGGACTTTGCGCCCGAGGCCCCGGCTGGAGCGGCGTCCCCTCCCAGCAGGAAGCTGCTCGGGTGCGTAGTCTGGGCTCTTCAGAGGCCACTGCTGTCACTCCAGCACAGGGACGTCCCAGCGTCCCCCAGAGAGGCACTCGGGCTCCAGGCCCACAGCCCTGTGGCTGGAGACCTCGGCCCATGCTTCCTTCCCGAGCACACCTGCATGTGCGCCCATGTGCAGGTGTGCACATGTATGTAAGAGTGTGCTCGTGTGTGTGCATGCTGCCCGACCTCCCAAGGACACTGGCCGTGACACTGTGGCAGAGCCCGGGCTGGCCGGGCCCGGCGCCTGCTCGCCCGTCTCCCGGATGGCGCAGGAGCCTGCTCCGCAGGCTGGCTCGTCCCCACAGCCCCGTCCTTGCTGTGTCGGTCCCCAAGACGGACACCGGACACTGCGTGGGTGAGGGGCCGGGCCAAGGGGCACAGGGGAGGGGACAGGAGCGGCCTCCGGAGGATCAGTGTCTTCTTCGTGTTGCTGTCTGGGCAGAGGGTGCCACCCAGACGCTGCTGTCCTAGTGACCGTCCCCACTTCATCCACATTCAGTTTAGCCCCAGCTGCTGGCTATTCTGGAGAAAACCAGGAAAACTCAAGGGCAAACTGATTCGGAGGCCACGCAAGGTCTCTCCGTGCTCTGTAATTGGAGGGTAACAGGAAATAGAAACCACAGTCCTGTGAGGACCCCTCGTCTGTACAGGAAAAAAAAAATTTAAAAGAAAGAGGACGGATTAAAAACTGCAGAGAAGCCCCCCGCCCAGGAGTGGGCCCTCTGAGGACGGCCCAGGGCAGGGGACAGAGGGGGGCGACGAGAGGCCCCAGAGAGCCTGGCCCTCCCCGAGCCTGGCCCACGGCGGCCCCTCGCGTGTCTCGGGGTGAGGGCCCTGCTGCAGAGAATTCAGACCTAACGATTCACCGGAAAGGAAAGGAAAACGCCTGTCCCCTCTCCTCTCCCCTGCCCTTCCATTTGGGTGAAGATTTTATAGACATTCTTAGAAAGAGGGTCTCCTCTCTGCTCCACCCACAGGTGCCAGGGACGGCAGGTATTCTAGAATCAGCACATTATTAAAAAAAAAAAAAAAATCCAGTGTCACTGAAACCAGAGTGGAAAATGTTTTATACATTAACAAACATGGTAATGAATTTGCACAACCTTGACCGACTGTATACCCAGCATAATGAAATGGTCTCCATCCTTTCAAAGAAAAAATTACGGATGCTACTGCACAGCTTCAGAAAAGCATTGTTCTTTAAAAAAAAAAAAAAAAAAAAAAACCTGCGTTTTCCCAGCTACCATATAATTTGTGAGATGCATTTTTAAATGATCTGCAGCAGCAGCTCATCAGTCAGATGATCCCGATAGATAATTCACCAAATGGTCACGTGACCCTCCATCATTCTAAAAGACACGAATATATTGCCACAAGCCTTGGGAATAATGGGTGCACCTGTTTACGGTGTCACCTCTGTTTGCTAATTGTCTCCTTGAGCTACATTTTACTTCTAACGCATTTATTTTTGACAGGCCGCGTCTATTTAGAAATCACATTACTTCAAGTACAATTGTTCTTTTGTCTATCAAGTAAATGAAGTGTTGTGATACAGGTTTCAGGTTCCGATTAGTGAAGTATCCGAGCCCCGAGAAGGTCAATCAGTTATTTACCTGAGGCGATGGGAGGGGGGCGGACACCTGGGATGTTTTCCGGCTCTTGCCATTGGCCGTCTGTCCTACTGATGCAGCTCAGCCCGACTTGGGTACCCGGCCCCCACCGGCAGGTGAGGCGGTGCAGGCGGCAGCGAGGGCTGGGGGGGGGGGCCCTCGTGCTGCCATGCACGCGTGGCCCCAAACCCACAGAGATACAGCCCCCCGGAAAGGCAACCACCCAATGAGGGAGTTGGTGGGGTGGGCGTCCCTACCTGCTGCTGACGAATTCTCCCACTGAAACAGATACTTAAAAGTCATTGTCTACGTTATCTTTCTCTTCAGGTCTGACTTGAGGCCGTTCAGATTGCTACGCAGGTAATTACAAGCGAAGTCGGAGCTAAGGGCAGCGCAGAGAGGGCCCGGGGCAGCCCGGGGAAAGCCAGTGCCGCGTGGGAGCCCCTGCGCTGCATCTGCGCCCACCCAAGTGGGAGCCGGGGGCCCGCCCCCCCGGCAGCAGGTGCCAGACACCAGATTCCCGCGGATGTGAGCACGCTCGGGTTAAAAAAGCAGGTGTTCGTGTCGGAAGGAGGAAGGGAGTCTGGGCCCCACCTCGCTTCCGGGGCTCAGACGCAGACGCCGAAATCTCAAGTGCCTCCAGGACGGCGGCCCGCCTGACTCCCCCGCCTGCGCAGCATGGGACCGGCCCTGGACTGGGGAGCCCTGTGGCCCTGTGGGTCTGATGCGCTCACCCACAGCTTCCTCCTCACCCCTCCCGACCCCCGCGTCTGGGACCTGCAGGGTGCTCTCCCTCCGCCCCACCCCCCAGCTCAGCCCCTCCATGTCTGGCACCTTCCAGTCGGCCGGCCGGAGACCGCTGTCCCCACCGCGCACGCGGCGCCTCTCCCAACAGCCGCCTTCTGCAGGCCTATGCAGGGTGGCCACCCAGGCGGGCACCCGGGCTGGTGGAGGGTTCCAGAAACACGCCCGCGGAGGGGGAGGCACGAGAAGCCACGCTCGCCAGAAGTCACGCCGTAAACCGGCTCCCAGGAGCATCCCCCGCCTCGTTCACCCAAGACGGCCGTGTGCTTCCCGAGGGTCGAGCACACGCCGCGCCGCCTGGGCGGGGCGCACGTGCTCAGCGCTTGCGTTCCCTGCAGGACCCCGAGCACCTGCAGGGGGCCTGACTGCGACCCCTCCACGGGCATGCTTCCACGCCCTCTGGGGTTATCCCACCACCAAAAAGCAAGCAAAGGGGACCGTGCGCGGTCCTCTTTGGGGGGAGCCTGAGGCCAGTGACGGGGGGGAGCCGGGACACCGAGAGCCACAGGCTGGCCCCCGGAAGCACAGCCCCGCGACAGTCCCGCAGCGGCGAGCAAGGCCCTCTTCACCCGGCCACTCCTCTCGACGCCAAGGACTCCAATCACGGGAAGTACTTTGTGCCTTTTAAATAGCCTGCTTGTTCTCACAGGTCAAGAGCATAAATAAAACAGTCAAGTTGGGAACTTACAAAGCTCGTTTGCAGGAAAAGGAAGTCCTTGCAGATGGTCCATTTGTTCCAGCACCAGGCAGCTCTCGGGAGGCCGCTGAGCCTCGGGTGGCAGCCGGGCCCTGGGCGGCCGTGCCTGCCGGGAGGGTCGGGCAGGGTCAGCTCCAGCCGGAGCTGCTGGACGGGGAGGGGCTGTCCTGCGAGGCTTTGATGCAGAGTAACCGCCCAAATCAGGCTGCAGTTGGGGTGGGCTCAGAGGCGAGCTGGGAGGTGGGCTCGGAGGCGGCTGCAGGCACAGGCTGCAGGCACATGGCTGAGCCGTCCTGAAATGATCAGTGTCCTGAAGGGCTAAGCACAACACCGAAGCAACGCTGATGGACGGAATTAGGTGCCCAGACAAGCTCCAGGACACCACTCCTCCATCAGAGGGTCCAGGAAAACGAGGCGCCTTGAGGTTGACTTACTCACCGTGGTGAATACCCTACACCCCCCTCCCCGAAAAAGGAAGAATAGGAGAGACGGGAGAGGGAAGAGAGAGTTCCAGCCACCCATTCTCCTGCGGGAGAGCTGAGGCGCACCACCCGCCAAAGGCAGCACCACAACCAGACAGCCCTGCTCTGTGCACCCTCAGCACACACATGTGCACACACGGGATGGACATGCGACTCCCGGGGCACCGTGGAGACACCCCGCCCACCTGAACCAGCGCAGCAGACGGCAGGACAGAAGGAGGGCCCAGGGCGGGGGACGTCTCTGGGAGGACCCCAAGCCCACGCACGTGGTGACTTCCAGGACCGGAAGGAAGACAGAGCCCCGGACCCCTGGGGCCACGGCAGCAGAAGAGAGGGCAGGGTGGGCCACAGCCCCCAGGGCTGAGGCCACCGAGGGGCAGGTCCTGGCCACCCACAGGAGGCCGAGGACACGAAGAACGAGAGAGGGCCGGTGGCAGCCAACAACCACAGAAGCCATCAGACTGCATTCCACAGGCACCTTCCGTGACATGTTTTCTTTACCCTGCATGGGCTGGAGGAGTCCCCACTGACCCCCTTCCTTTTTATCAAATATTCCTAACGCAGTGACAAAGTGAGGAAGAATGAAAGATTATTATAAAACAGGACTTTTATGGCGAGCGTCTATGGCACAGCCACAGTTACATATATTTTCTCTAAGTAATCAGAAATGTATTGGTATTTTGAAATTATGTATCTCTAATAACACAAAAGTACTTAAGAACAGAAATAGACAGTAATGGAAAACGCAGTCAGCTGTTGACAACATATAGAATTTCTGAAAGTAATTTGCAGGGAACAGCACAGCAGATGAGTCAAAATTTTCACAAAAATATTTCTTGCCTCCGATAGTCCAATGTAATTCATTTTCTATCTCTGTTCATTAATCATTGTTAAAATTAGTGATCCATTTCTTCCACTCTGCCATCTGCACTCAGCTTCGTAACAAACATGACACCTTCCTGCATAATAAAACCTGACAACGAGTAGGATGCATTTCCAAATAGCTTTCTGCATATTTGCACCTCTATAACGGATTCCATTGTCAGACAAAAGTGGATTATTTAACCAGAGTTCCTTCTTTATCAATTCTGAACACAGATGTGTGCGAGTGTGCGCGCTCAAATACGATCAAGAAAAATCCGTTAATTTTCATTAAAATGAATTTTTCCTGCCTGAAGTGGAAGGTGTTTTCAACTGGTGCCAGCTAATATCACTCACCAGGAGGGCAGCGGGGAGTCGCCGGCCGGGGATCGGAAGTTTACGCCAATGATGTGTGGCTTCATCCTATAAACTTTTCTAATAAAAATGATCTTGACATTCCAACCTCCTCAAAAATTTCTTCATTTTAATATCCTGTTTTATTTTTTTTTTTTCACTCTTTGATCACAGGATTTCAAATAAATATTTTTAGGGAAAGACACAACAACCGAGGAGCACAGAGACACAGGGAGGGGCCAATGAATAATTAAACACATGCCAAGCATTCCCTTGGGGAAGCCACCCCTGGGCCCAGCCGCGGGGATGTGTCCCCAGCCCTCCTGATGCCAAGCCACGTGGTGCCAATCAGTCTGACGGTGACAAGGATGGGGACCGGGAGCCGCACATCAGGACCTGGTCCTCACGCTCCAACAGGGCAGCCTCTGAGGAAGAAACTCGGGGAGCTTCCAGGGCGCACGGCCCGCCTGAGAGGCAGGGCAGAGCTGTGTCCCGCCTGCACCAGCCTGGGCGGAGGGGCAGGGGGTTGGGGACACCGAGCAGGTGCAAGGTAAAAAGGGCACCTTGGAGTCCTTCACTCCCTGCACGCCTCCCGGCACCGCCCCTCCCTCGGCACACGGCAAGCCCTAACGAGGAACCTCAGAAGTCCCCGGGGAAACACATGTCTGAGCACTTCAGCCCCTCCTCGGCGGCCACCCCCCAGCACCTGCCCAGCTCCGAGCTCTCAAGGCGCCAGCCCCCCAGCGAGAGGGACCAGGTGCGTGCAGAGGGGTCCGAACCCAGACAGAGTGACAGGTACCACGATCGGGTGGACCCCCACAGGGCCACATCACCCTCACCTGCCACAGGTGGGGCTGGAAGAGACAAGAAGGCCTCCGAGCTCACCGGGGCAGCCACGGGCAGAGCCGAAAAGGCACAGGACCAGGCATCGGGGGGGCAGGGGTGGGAGGCGCCAACAGCAGCCAGTCCCCGGGCTCCAAGGCAGCCGTGGTCAAGGGCACGGGGGTTGGGGAGCAGGAGGAGGAGCTCCTGAGAGCACAGCCACCAAGAAACCACGTCCAGCGCCAAGCACAGCGTCACCCGGAACACAGGGCGCACGGGCTTGGCAAACAAGGGCAGGCGGTTCAGTGACGGGCGGGGGGTCTGCCTCTGCCTGTCCCTGTCCCTCGTTCTTCTGTCTGTCTGTCTCTCTCTCACTTACACACACACACGCCTATCAACAGAGCTGAACTTCTCCTTCACCACCACCCCCCGGTTTATTTCTCTGTCCCCACAGCCCAGTGCGGAGCTTGGAGGGGACCCCCAACCAAGGCTCCTGAGAGGGGGAACAGTGAAAAGACAAACTTGGCAAAGCTCAAGATTTGAAATGGAAACAGCAGCTGACCCTCCGCCCCACCGACGCGGGCTGGGACCACGACGGGAGCGACCCTTCTGTTCACCTTTCCTGGGGTGTGTGTGGCGGGGGGCGGGGGGGCGGTCGGCCTGTCTCACGGGTGAGGGAGTAGGGAAGAGGGTTTAAAATAGCTGTGGCTTTTTAAAACAATGTAGTCACAAATCACCATTCACCCCTCAGCGGCCACCCTGTCTGTGGATTATGCCCTTCACGTCAGCAAAATCCAAAGCCCCGTGATAAATATTTCAGGACTGGAGACCGTCCGTGTTGTCCCTGGGGGCCTGGACTTTAACACGCACACACGGGCGCAGGCGGGTGTGCACACGGGCGCAGGCGTGTGCGGGCATGCACACGCGGGGGAGGGGCCGGGAGGCCGGGAAGGCTGCGAAGCCCCTCCCCCGGCACTGCCTGCGGGCTGCCCCCCGCGTGTCTGCATCCTGACGCCCTGGATCTCGGGCCGGCGGCCCGAGAGACAGGACGATGACGGGGGCAGAGGGCAGAGGGCAGGCCTCTCGGGGCCGATTAGCACCGCAGAAGAGCACGCCTGCCAGCCGGCTCCATCGGCGGGGCGCGCTGCATGGTGGGGGGCCTTTCCGCATCGGAAGTCCCCACAGAGGGGCCTCGACCGCGAGCGGCACGGAGCAAAAGAAAGATCTGATTCTGCTGATTCACGGCTAACCTTTCAAGTTCGCCGGGCTGCCAGGCTGGGAAGCCAGGGCTGGAAGTGGCGCTCGCCCGAGTCTGGGGGGTGTCGGGAACTCTCGTCTTCTCCTGTGGTTTCCAGAGTCCGAAGTGAGCGTGTACGCACACGTGTGCGTGTGCGTGCATGTGCATTGCGTGTGCGTGCGTGCGCATTGCGTGTGCGTGTGCATGCCCGCGTGTGGATTGCGGCCTAGGCCCATCTGGGAGCTTCTTTCTAGAAAGATGCCCCAGTGAGGATTCGGGGGGAAAGATTTTAACTTGAAGACAGACGAGCGTGGAAACACGGGGCCTGCGCGACCCTCACCTACGTGAAAACGCGCAGCCAGGGCGGCCCCGCACTCCCGTCTGGCTCTCGGAGGCTTCCCCTTGCACCAGCGAGGAGCTGAGGACGAGGCTGGGCGGGGGGAGGGCAGACTCCGCAAACACCCTAACGGACACAGGACTGGGATCGCGGGGCCGACGATGACACGCTGGCTCCCGGCAGCACTTACGCCCGCAGGCGGGCAGGCGGGCACGCACCCTGCTGGCTTCCCTCCCCTCCCCCCGGCATGGGCGACTCCGTCCACCGTTCGTGAAAGTAGGGGGCATCCCTGCCAGTTCCCTCGGATCCCCCCGCGTCCACGGGTGGCACCAGGGGGTGGGTGGCAGCTGGCAGGCTCTGGCTATGGCTCAGAGATGGGACAGGGACCCCAAAAATGCTCCCTGAAAAATCCTCGCTGGAGCCCCGCTGGGGCTCCGCCCACACTTGCACCGGGGTCTCCCCGAGGCGAGGCCATGTGGTCCCCACCCCCCTTCCCTGACCCCTCCCCCTTTGCCCTGCTCTGCGGTCCACAGCTGTGCGGATCATAGGTGTCGCTCCCTGAGCTCCCACACCGGGCGGGGTGACCGGGCTCCCCTGTCCTGGATGGGTCATCCCCACTGAGCCAGGAAGCTTTTTGCGGACAGAAACCCCACCTCACCCTCCCTGTGAAGTCCCAGCTGCTGAATCAGCCGACCTCCGGCTACCACCTGGGCACAGAAGAGGAGGATGAGCATCAGTCCAGCGGAGTCCTGAAGGGTCCCCGGTCCCCACCACACCCAACCCCGGCAAGGAGTCGGCCATCGCACCTCCGCTCCTCACCAGCCACCGGGTCCCTCTGAGCCGCCGGCACCTGAGGCCCAGAGACAGCACCGCCCCCCCCGCCACCTGCTGCTCCAGGTCTGCGATCAGGGGTCCTCGCTGATCACCCTCAGCCCCCCAGCCCACCGCCCCAAACTCGACAAACGGAAGCCTGCAGCACACGGCCAGGAAGGGGGTCCGGGGTGGCCTCAGCCACCACACGCGGCCACACTCGGACTGCAGGTCAGCCCAGAGTCGCCCGTCACGAGAGCTTGTTGTTTCAATCCCTCGGAAACCTCAGGGAGACAGTGAAACGGCGGTCTCTCTCCCACAGGACCTCGAGGACCGGCATCCCGCCTGGCCCCACCGGCACGGGCCGCGGGGCTCTCTGCTGACGCCCGGGCTCCGTCCGGGCTTGCCACACTCACCTGCCTTCACGGGGGGGGGGGGGGGGCAGAGTGTTCCTCCACGAAACACCCCCGCTGCCACCTAAACGGGGCCCGCACTTCCAAAGGGGGCGCAGCGGATCTGTCATCGCTGGCTTTGAACCTGCCGGCCTCCCGCGGCGCCAGTAATTGCATTGAGGAGGCGGCACCCACGGTGGCAGGTGCACCAGAGATGGGCGGGACTGTCCGCAAACCCACACCCGGGAGGGGCCCGGCGCCCTTGCCGCCACCGTCCCCACGTGGTCCCCGTGCCCTGTCATCACCCGGCGGGAGCTCCCTGGACTATTACTGACTCAACCTCGTCTGTACGTCCACTCACCTTTCCTAAACTGAGGCTCACCTTTAGCAGCGAAGTCACAGCTGGGGCGCGCTGGGTGGGTTCTCCTGCTATACCTTAAAACGCCCTCCTGTGACCATGTAAAACCCACCTGCTGGGTAAAACCGCCCAGGTGTGCGGACCGCGTAGGGAGAGGCCCCCAGCAGCCCAGCCAGCCTGGGGTTTGAGGTCGGGAGACCCCAGGGGGCCCACGCGAGCTGGGTCTCCGTCCACCTCAGGAAGCAGGACCGGTCTGCAGGACCATGGGCCTGTCCCCCCTTCTGGAGACCCTGCCGTAGTGTTGGGGGCTGGGGCCAGGGGGTGTCATGTCCTCGCCGAAAGCCCTCAGCCGGTCCCTTCCAACCTAGAGGACGACCCTCGGGAAGCCTGCCCGTGGCCGACACATTTCATTCAGATTCCACCCAAAGCTCACCAGCAGGCCTGCACCCCGGGCGGCGCAGAGAGCTGTGCTTGGGAAAAGCCAGCGCCCATGGGACTGTGACCGCAGAGACCGGCCTGGGGCTCCGGCCACCTGGCGGCCGCACCACTGACCACACCTCGGACCGTGTTCCGTCCAAGCAGTGTCAGCAGCAACGGGCCTGCGTGAACTGAGTGAAGCGCCAGAGTCCCCTCCCCGAGCAGACCCGCGAGTGACATCAGGGAATCGGCGTCTCCTGGACTGGACAACTGCCCTGACGTCCCAGCCTGGGCAGGGCCAGGCCGTGGCCCCGCGCGTGGAGGACGAGGGCAGCCCACAGCGGACATCGCTCACGGGTCTGAAGTGGTGGGGGCTGGGCTCCCCAGACTCACGCTTAGAGTTAGTGCACATGAGACAGCCGGTCACCCCTGCAGGCCTACGCCCTGATGACCGCAGGCCACGCTCCGAGAAACCCAGCGAGGCTCACTCTCAGGCCACGGAGGAAGGCGCCTGAGGACCACCGGCTGGTCCCTTCGCGTGTCAGCCAATGACGCAGCTCGCTGGGCTTACGGGCCTGGGCATGGCCTCCGGGGAAGCCGGGAAGGGCCTGGAGACCGGGCTCCAGTGGATTGATTCCAGGCGGGGCTGTGCGGGCGGGGACAGGTCTGGCCGTGGAAAATCCACCCCCACACGACCTGCCCTAGGACCACGGCTGCCGCCAAGTCTCGTGGAAGATCTGTGGGAGCCCCGGGGCCTGGGCGGGGCCTGAGACTCTGCCTTTCTAACAGGAGCCCACGTGGCCGACCGCCACGCTGGGCCGGCTCCCGTGGACTGTGTGGGTTTCCGCAGGGGAGGCCGCACCCTGGCCCCGTTGCAGCCCTGCGGTAAGGGGAGGGCTTGACCGCAGGAAGCGCATGAGTCGCCCCTGTTGAAAGTGTGATCGCCCACGTGCGACAACATCAGAGCAGAAATGACGCAGGGAAAGCAAAGACACCGCGAGGCCAGGTCTTGCTTCATGCATGCCCCTCACCCCCAGCGCCCCCCCCCCACTAGAGAAGGGGAGGGGAGGGGAGGGGAGGGGAGGGGAGAGGAAAAAGAAGGACCAGCCCTGGCTGGAGTGTCTCAGTGGACTGAGCACAGGCCTGCAAACTACAGGGTCGCTGGTTCAATTCCCAGTCAGGGCACATGCCTGGGCTGCAGGCCAGGTCCCCAGTGGGGGGCTTATGAGAGGCAACCACACATTGACATTTCTCTCCCTCTCTTCCTCCCTCCTTTCCCTTCTGCCTAAAAATAAATAAATAAAGTATTTTAAAAAATAAAATAAAATAAAGACGGAGATTTTGACTTGCAGCACAGTTCTCTCAGATTCGCCGGGGGAAATACGGGTTCACCGATCCACTGCTCTCCGAGCCAACACCGGAAAGCTGTCCTAGAGTGGCCTGCTTATTCCGATGCAACAATAAAAACCTAAAAGTTTTCCATCCCTCTCAGGGGCTGACGTTAAGGGGCCAGTGACGTGGAAACACCCATTGGCAAACCACTCCTCCGCGGAGCTGACGGAGCCCAGGTTGAGGACCCGTCTGAGACACCGCCCCTTCGTGCCCGGAGGCGTCTGTGACTCGGTGTCAAACACACAGTGTCAGGAGACCCCGGGAGCCGCCGGAGGCGACAGCCCGCTCTCCCTGCGCAACAGGAGCCAAGCGCCGGCTGCACCTGCGCGTCCGGGAAGCTCCCCTCCGACCGCCAGCAGGGTGCAGCCCTTCCGTCACCAGAGCCCTGGGAAGTGGTCAAGTTGGCCGGCGGGCAGAGGGTGATGCCTCGGTGCTGATCCAATCTGCAGCCACGAACGACGGCTCCGTGGCGGACAGCGTCCACTCGGCCCCCAACACGGCTCAAGCCCTCATCCACGGGTGCGATGGGCGTGGCCGAAACAACCACGGAGTCGCTGCCGCCCGGGCTCCGGCACATGCAGGGACTGGAGGGAAGACAGGGCAGGGGGCTGGGAGTGGACGGGGTCGGGCCTCGCTCGGGGGTGGAAATGGGCTGTGGCCTCTGTCTCACAGCTAGAGGGCCTGCCACCCGAGTGACAAGACCCAACAGACTGGATGCTCAGCCTCGACTGCACCCTTCTGGACAGGGTGTTTCGCCTGACTTCGGTTTTGCGGGCTCCAGAGTTGCAACAGGCAGGAAGCAAGCCCCCATTCTGACCCTTCGAGGGGGCAGCTCCTCCCTGCGGATGACAGACGACGGTGACCACGCACCGGCCCCCAGTGAGCACCTTCCCCCCCCACCCCACCCCCACCGCGAGTCAGCCAGCCCCTCCCGGGAGGCAAGCCAGCCGCCACATCAGGCCCAGCATCCTCTCCGGCACCGCGACGACGCTCAGCCCTTCATCACAAACAGCCGACCTAAAGCCGGTCAGCTGCGAGCCACATGGTGGTAATGAGGCCGAGAGCCGGAGTTCACAATTATTTCAGATCGACTCTCTTCCTGATCTTTTATTTTATCGGCAAAACATCCTCTTGGCAGTGGGTACAAGGCTAGGCCTGGAAGGAAAAGGAACACGAGGAAGGGTCCCGCCGAAGACGTGGCATATGAAAGGGAAATAAATATTCAGACCTCGGCCTTGGCCTTGACCTTTCCCTGTCTTTTCACATTAAACATTTGCCCCACCTTCCAGAGGATAAATGTGGCTTTTGATGACAGCCAATGTTATCTGAGGATTAAAATAGCCCTCTTGCAGCGCTCAACATTAAAGTCTTCCGCATTTGCAAAATTGCAAACAGATGCAACTCAAGTACCTGCAAATAATCTGCCAAGACCAATTTCAAAAGGGAGATTTCAAAATATGTGGAAGTCATTAGGACATGTATTATTTTTGCAATGAATAGGCGCCAGGAGTGTCTCAAGGAGCAGATGGGTGCTACTTTGTTTATAAAAGATCAACAGAATATTCGGCTGTAAATGAAGACATATAAACTATATGAAACAATTATGGTAAAATGGCGAACGTTTCAAAGCTAATTGTAATGGTCTTTTAAGATCTGAATTCCTCATTTCTTCCTGCATGCTAAAATATCATTTTAGTTTTGGGTCTTGATTGATATAATTACCAAAATGACAGAAAATTAAAGTAAATGCTGTCAGTTTTACTGTGGTAGATGTTGTCACTTTATCACTTGTTTACAGTGGCACCAATACTGATAAATGAATATTTTTCAACATGAAGGGAAAATGTGACCTCCATCTCCCGGGAATCTTTGGGAAGGACGGCCCCAAACGGGGAGAACCCAAGCACATGGGGACGGGGGGGTGCATGCCGCACTACGGACGGAAGCCCCAGTGGCCTCCCCCTTGCCCAGCCCAGCCCCGCCTCAGACAGCGCGATGAAAAGACCCCCAGTCTCACACAGGGAAGCCGGAGCCGGCCAACCCTCGCCCTCCGGGGCCTCTGCCTGCCTGTGCCGCCGCCCAGGCAGGACCGAGTGAGGGCCTTACTCTCTTTTCCTGTTTTATATGGCTAATCATGTGAATTAGATAATTACTCATGGAAATGTGATTAAACATTCGTCGCTATTGCCAATACCGAATCAGGAAGAAAGGGCATTTCTGCGAATTGCTTTTAACATAAATAGCAAACTGGGCTCGTAAAAAATGTCCAATTAAAGCAATACCTAATGACAGATGGGCTGATCCCGTGACTTGCAGAGACGCAAACAGGGTGCAGGGGATGAGGAATCGGCAGGCAGCCGGGGTCTCTGTCTCCGCACGGGAGGCTGCTTTCAGATTTCACCAACTCCTGCAAAGTTGGGGCTCCCCTTTCCTCTTCCCTACAATTAACTTCCTGTGGGGCTGTGAATGCTGTGGGCTGCGGGGTTGGGAGAGAAGGAAGAGGAAGAAAGAGGAACGTGGGCTGCAGACAGACACAGGGAAGAGAGGGGGGTGCAGCTGCCCCAGAAGGAAGAAGAGCAAGTCCACACGGCTGGTGGCCCTCGCCGGCCCAGGACCAGGCCCCCGGCCGCCCCACCCTCTCCTCCGCAGCCCAGTCCCCAGCCAGGCGGCCGCAGCGGGCGGCCGGTGGCTGCAGCGTCCCCACCCTCTGCGCCCTGACCCACCCGCCCGGGCCTCCATCACGCGCTGAGCTGCGGACACATCTTCCCTCGCGTCAGGGTCCACACGGACAGGCCTCCGCACCCTACAATCGCTGATGAAATTTGTATTGACTCCAAAATCAAAAGTAATGAGAAGAAAATTGGTCCGCAGCCTTCCCCGACAGTTCCAGGCCGCCGTATTGAAGTTGCAGAAAGACATTTTTCTTTTCTTTTTTTTTTTTTTACCATGTCCAGATTTCAATTAAGGACATCGAGCTGCCCCCCCTTCCCATTAGGAGTTCGAACAGGAGATCGGGTTTAAGAAGTTTCCCTAAATTAATTACTGCACGAGCGTCTTGCATTTCCGCAAACGCCGTCCTGCTTCGCCAAGGGGCGGTGCCCCACGGGCGAGCCGCCGGGCACATGGCGTCTGCCCAACCGCGTGTCATCCTGACGGGTTCTCTAGGTTCACGTGTGTGTTTCTGGGCCCAGCATCACATGTGTGCGGGTCACGAAACCCTAGACCGTCTCAGCCGGAATCCTGTCCCCGCGAACCTCTCTCCTTGGGTCTCACTGCCAAGCTAGAAGGGCTTTACCCCACCAAGTCCTTCAGCCAAATGCTCCCAACGAATCCATGGCAGTGACCCCACAAACAAGCACCCTGAAAGCCACCAAGGAGAGCTGTCCTCTTCTGAGTGAGAAAAGAGAAAAGAACCTATCCACAGCACCATCCCTGCCCCTACCTTGAGTGAAAATGCAAATTATGCCACGCGGTGCTAAATTATTCTGGGATATTTCATAATGTGAATTAATACCCACTAGAGGCTACGACAGGATCATCAAACTCATTTCACATAAGACAACGAATTTAACCGCCCGTGACTCGATGAGTGGGAAGTGAACACGCGATCCAGGGACACCAGCCCCTCCAAGGTGGGTTGCCTCCACCTGAAATGATCTGTTCCAGAGATTTTCCCATCCAGGGCTGACTTTCTCAGGTCTCAGCTGCGGGTGCGGTTCCCGTTCAGGCTCCCTGTCCAGACAAGGGTGAAACCACCTCTGTGTGCAGCAGGCTGCCTCCGGTCCCCGTCATCCCTGACGCCCAAGGGACACCCTCTGTCCCCGGAGTGAACTCACAGACACCGAAGCCTTCGGCCCCTGGGCGGCCGAGGCAGACGGCACCTTTCCATCCACATTCCCAGGGAGAGCTGAGGGCTTCTTTTTTCTTTTGATTTTTCAAACAAGAACAATCCGATTTAAGACAACACTCGGGAACAGAGACAGAGAGAGAGAGAGAAATCAAAGGCTCACTACCCCAATGCCAAGTGCGCCCCTAACACGCGAACAAAAGACAGCCCGCGCTCCCCGCCTGGAATCACGCGTCCACGTGAATCCGAGGAATTTAGTGTATCTGACAGCTTCTCTCCGCCACCCATTGCATTCCTTCCTGCCTCGCCGGGGCTGGCACAGGAGAATTCGGTAATTGAGTGGTTCGGAACATGTGCCCTCCTTGCTGGAAGATGACAGATGGATTATAAAAACTTCAAAGCGCTGCGTTCCGAGCACCAGGGGAGAGATAGCGGGTATTTGAACCCTCCGCCTTCCCCCAGGGGACAATGGCACTGTGACACGGAGCATAGATCAAGGAATGGCGTAACCAGATAGACGTAATCTTTCTTTTCACTGAGTATTTAACATTCTGTTAGGGACAAGTTTCAGCCCGGCTCAAGTGGACTCATCTCCATGCAAATAGCCACCGAGCGATGCCGACACCCCCCCCCCCCAATGCGGCTAAATCAGTCTTTTTCCAAACTGATTTTTTTTTTTTTTAAGACAGGAACAGCATCTGCGTTAGGGAGGAAAAAGTAAAAATTGAACGTCAGGTGAGGAGTAGCATCTTTCCTGACTCAGAAATCTGACAAGGCTTTAATTTGCACGGGCTGTCCCCTTCCCTGTGACGAAGGGCAGACTCTCCCTCGTGGCTCACGGGCCACCGGTCACCAGCTACCCATCTCCGAGTGCAGCCGTGGCTCACCAAACGTCCCCGCTCCTCCCTGCCACCCCGGCCCAGCCAGGACACACCAGCGCAGCCTGTAGGTGGGAACACCACACAGTCACCTGAGCTGGGTCACGCAGACCCAGATCTCGGCTACAATGAACGAATCCAAACAGGGAGGGGTGAGGTTCCTCAGCAGCGTCTAAAACCCCAGCTCTGCTGTGCAGCATGGGGGCAGGGGGCTGGCCACTGTCATGAGGGCCTGTGACAGAGTGTCCCAGCCCCAAAATAACGCTCCGCACCCAGCCTCAGCCCGCAGAGGGGCTCGCGCCGAAGTGATGAATCGCAAGCCCAAAAAAATCCTTAGATTTTCTATGTCTCTTAAAATTTTGATAGAGACATGAAATGGCTTATAGAATTCTAATTATAGCAACAGACTTCAAAAAATGTCTCAATGTCAGAGATTAGTGAATCAAAGGCACATTTTTTAAATCAATTCTTCCTTCTGAATATTAACAGTATTTATCATTCTTACTGACCCTGGTACACCAGCAAGGGTTCCTGTCCTCTCTGGACGAGGAGGCAGACGGACGAGGCCCCCCAGGGGCAGAGCTGAGCCCACCGGCCCGAAGTCCCAGGGCGCTGAGCCCCACGGGCGGGCCTCCGTAACCCGGACCAGACCTTTCCGACCGCCCGTCCCTCACCATCATCATCACCTCAAAACACCCTCCTTCTTCTTCTGAGCACCACCCAACAAATGGAGTGACCCTTCAATGACTTTTAAGAGACTCTCAGCAACTTTTTAAAACAACTGGATGCCCTGCAGGTCACCACAACTCAGAATCTGCCTCCTCCCCGCTCCCTGGGGAGGGACAATGAAATGAGTTGGGAAACACCAGGATGATCTCTCCAGGATCTGACCCAAAATCGACCTGTCTTGGTGGTCCCCATTGCCCTCAGCACCTCGGCCACCCCATCGGGCCGGCCGAGGGTCCCCTCCCCCTTCACGCAGGCCTGTGAGCACACAGTTACAGGAGTCGCAGGCTGCTGGGTCTCCTCACCGGAAAGGGGGACATGCAGCTCTCAAGTGGACGGAATACAGGTGGGCAGAGGCCCCAGCTCAGTTCCCCAGGGCCTCAGGAGAGCGGCGGGCCTCAGGAGCTGTGGCCGGGGCATGTCTGTCGCCTCTCTCTCACCCCGGGGCCCCTTCCTCCTCAGTGTCCTCCAGGCCCACGGGAAGGTGGTATCAAGTGTGGCCAAAGCCAGCCCAAGACACCAAAGACCTCAGGGAGTGCCCTCTAAAGGGGACATCAGGTGCTTCTGAAAGCTAGAAGCATTCAATATTTTTGTCATTTCAAGGCCAAGGTATCCTTCGATGAGCCAGCCAGATGTGAAGGGGCTGTTTTCAGGGCGCCGGGGCCGCATCAGACACCTGTGTGCGCGCTCACTCGGCTTCCGCCACACCCCACAGAGAAGCTCGGAGCCGGGCCCTGGGTAGGCTGAGCTGAGCTGAGCTGAGCAGCTGCGCCCACTGGACCACGTGGGATCGGGGGGCCATCCTGCCCTCCACCATGAACTGTCACTCCCTCGCTGCCCAGTTAACGAAGTGGACAAGGTCGTGGGTGATGCCACCTGAGTGAGAGGAGGTTTCCGGTGGTCCTGCAGGACAGAGACCAAGGGCCACAGACAGAACTCTGTCCCTCTCCCGTCCCCCACCAACACCCAAGGTGAATGGGGGGGGGCTCCCCATCAGCTGCGGAGAACCTAAGTATCCAGGCAGCTGAGCTGCAGGATGGTGGGGCACAGACGGCCCCGAACGTCCACCGGAGAGGCCATCACCCCGAGCCCTGGGGACGAGACGGACAAAGCACGGGAGCCTGCCAGACTGTCCCAAAATGCAGGGATGGCGACAGCAGAATGAAATCAGAGTTTTGAGGACGTGACACGTGAAACCAGCCCCTCAAAAATAGAAAGCACCAACACCGTCACGGGCGGAAAAAGGAGGAGTCCGTCTGTCCTCTCATCTGCCACGTACCTTCAGGTCCCAGGGCACAGGGCGTGGCGAGGAGGGACTCCGCAGCCGCCCCAGTGACCAGGGGGAGGCCGCACAGGCCCAGAGCCCACACGTGCCCCCAGCTCCTGGGCTGCAGAGTTCGGAGACACCTCTGCATGGGGGGGCTCTCGCGCCTAGCCCTGGCCAAGCCCCCCCGGCTAAACCCCCCTCCCCCGTTTGCCAGCCCACCAGGACCCCCAGCAAAGCCCAGGAAATCACTCCGGGGGCAGAGAGATGCCAGAGAGACATGCCCCCTGCACCCCAAAGGCGCCCCAGCACCTGCTCCGCGAGGCCTCGTGCCCCACGGCCAGCCGGGCACGGAACGGCCACCACAATGGGACAAACCCTCCCACCGCCCATCTGTGTCTGCGTCCCCTGCCGGTGAACCACAGACCCCAGCCCCGGTGAGGACCACCGGGCGGGTCTTTGAAGGAGGCCCACGTGAGGGAACGCTCTTCAAAAGCGCGCCTCCGTGGCTCTCCTCCACAGCGATCCTCTGCCGCGGCGGAATGTAAACACCACAGGAAGAGGCAGAATCGCGAATTAAGGATTTGGACGCCTCGCTTTAGAAGTAATCTTCAAAGAACGCACACCCCAAACATCAGAGGCTCGCGACGAGGCTCCGCGCACTCCCGCGCCCGCCTGGGAAACGGCACGGGTCACACCTGTTATTACCAGTCGGGTCCTGAATTGCTTTTAAAAATCAATAGAAAACATGTTCTTACATCTCAGCTACTTGGCAAGAGGGCAGCTCAGAAAACGCTTGTCTGGGCCGAGAGAAGACGCCGTTCAAAGGCTGTCCCCAAAACGTTCCCCGCGCTGGGCGTGCGCAGGAACTAAGCATTCGGGGTCGCTGCGCCAGACCCTCCCCAGCCAAAGGCCCCGGGGCCTGGTGAGGTGTCATCTGGCCTCCGCTTCTGCTCCCCAAGAAGGCACAGGGAGGCCAGCAGCTCCGCCTCCTCTGCTCCCGCGGCAACTCTGAGTAACCACCGCACGGGGAGACCAGGAGGTGCTGTGGGCGGGGGTGTGGGCCCGTCCCCGGTACTGAGCTCCAAGCTCCGTGTCGTCGGGAAATTAAGACCACGTGCAGCATCCTGACGCCCACCCCCCCGCCCCCCCACCAATCCTTCCTGGGGTCAGTACCAATATTCACCGCTGAGCTACAACATTTATTTCCACCCGTTTGGAAGCTCAGGCCCAGGCGCTGACCGGGTGTCGGCGGAGGAGTTGAAGGGAGAAGAGGATTTGATCCGCACCTTCCTCTTCCTCAGGCAGACTCCGGGGAGGCCACCCCCCACGCCCAAAGGCAGATGAGCCGAACGCACTTCTGCGCACCTGAGCCCTGGAGCCCCCTCTACAGCTCAGTCTCCAGGGAACCCGAAGCATCGAATGCTGAGCGGTCCGTTAATCGAGCACCACCCAGGGCCTGGGAGCCGCTCAGCCCACCGCGGGCAGAAGACTGAGTTCTTCCATTTGACGTGAAATCTGCACGTGGCGATGACTTGCTCGTCCTGCTTAATGTCACCACACTTCTGGGGAGGGGCACCAACGAGACAAAAGGGCAGGCGTCCATCGCCCAAGGGCCTCAGGGATGACACCTCCTTGGAATCACGGCCACCACCGTCCCGCCGCCCTGCTCAGGACCGAGGAAGGCCCTTCCTGAGGCACTCGGGGTGAGTGGTTCGTGAAAGGCCAGGGGACCCTGGGCCCCCTGTCCTCGCTGAAGTTGCACCTGTCAGGGACAGCTCCCCAGCCTCCCCCAGCCCCCCGGACACCTGAAGGCGTATTAGCCATCCAGCCTTGGAAGGTTTGTGTGCGTTTTTTGCTTTCTTCCTCTGGAGGCCACCTGTACTTAGAGTCACAGACAAAGCTGTGGATAAATTGAGGTGACGCCCTGTTGTCTCCGCCGGCTTTCCGTGGGGTTTGAAATCGAACGCAAAGATCCAGCCGCCATGCTTGCTGCCGCAGCTGCCGCAGACTCGGTTCTGCGCAGGTGGGATGTGGGCGGCGCCCGGAGTCTCGGCGGTGCCCCGAGTTCCGATACCGGGTTTGAGGGGCTTTCTACTGCCCAGGGGGAAGCTTCCGGATGCTGCCCCCCGTCCTGCAAAGGGACCGATCCCTGGGAAGGTAAGTACCTGGAATCCTCTCTGCGGTTGTGGCCGGAAATACTCTGTGATTTCGCCAAACGTTACCAAACTAGGACAACCTGGACAAAACCAAGGAGGCAAAACGCAAAGTTTGCTGACATTTGACAACTTCTCCAGCTTCGTCTGATAAACGGTCACAGCAGAACTGGGACCCCCTGGACTTCGGCAACCTCAGGATACGGGGCTCTCGGGTGGGGCCCAGGGTGGGCAGGCTCAGCGGGCCCCCAGTCTCTCCCTCCTCTGCCAGAGCTTGCGTGTGATGGCCCGGCCACACTTCCTCACCGCACGGACAAGCGGTCAGCAGGGTAAACGGTCACTGGAGGGACAAGTCGAGCAAGGCCAGGGCCCAGACCTGTGCATCTGCTCTGCCTGTGGCTCTGATTGGACACCGTCCGCTGGGGGCGCACAGTGGGGCCCCCTGAACATGCACTTCACGTGCACCCACAGCACCCGAGAGCTGGAACGCAGCGGTTACCCAGGAAGCTGGGAATGGGGACTCCCCAGGGAAGAGGCTGCATGGCAGAGACCAGTCAGCAATGCCAAAATCTGAGTGGGAAGCAGGGGGAGCCACGTCCCCAGCCCTCTGCTGGGGGGTGGCATTCCCTCCTTAATTTGAGGCAAAAATCATGCCCAAGAGGCACCAAAGGGTTTCTTATTTCACTGATCAAGGAACCCACTCGCGATGAGCCCCCCCACCCCACCCCAAAGTTCTGGCTGTGAGTAACTGTCGCTCCAGCTGCCCTGAACGAGGGGTGCACTCTTCACTTTTTAAAAGTAATTAGCAGACTATTTTACTCATTGAATTGAAAAAAAAAAAAAAAAAGAGGTAGCAAATAGTTTCTAGCCCAAGGGGTCTATAAATCATGAACACATCACTGGGAAATTACTCTGAATCTTTTCAAAAGACCCATTTTCCTAGTTCTCCCCGGTCATTTGTTAAGGCGTCTGCCCACTGCCCTCTCCCATCCCGGAGGTGCCGGCACGCGGCGGGGTGGGCTCGGCTCAGGAGGGGCCGGGAGACTCTGGCATGCAGACAGGAGAGAGAGAGAGAGGGGACTCCTGTCCTCGGGGAGCTTCGCTCTGGTCGCAGGGAAGACAGATGCGGGGAAATGCCCTGTGACCCAGCTCGCCAAGCAGACCAGCCACGGGGACCAGGGGGGTCCCACAGGGCACCCAGGGTGCATCCCAACTGCTGCTTCTCGGTGGAATTCTGGGCGGAGGACTCGCGGGGAGGAGGGACGTGAACTGCAAGGCTCCCGGGAAACGGAGTCTCTGGGGTGCACAGGCACCATCACACGCCCCGAGATGGCAGTCGCTGGGGCGACGGGCCGCGGCCCGGGGTGGCCGTCCCTCCCCCTCTGCAATCACGCTCTGCGGCTCGAGTGTCTCGTTGAAGCCAGTGGGGTTGCTCCACCTCACTCATCACACAGATGAGCGCCTCACCAATCAGGGTGACGAGACGGCATCTCCTCCGGGCTCTGCGGCGCCGCTGCCCAGGACCCCCGTCAAGAGCTGCCGAAGACGCGGGCACGGAGCCCGTGAGGACGCGGACTGTGCTAATCAGGGCCCCACGCAGCTGTCTCTCAGCAGCGGCCAAGGACCGGGCGAAGGCTCCATGCCCAATATGCTGGTGTGGGGGGAAAGGCGCGGCGGGGACGGCGGGGCCCACCTGCAAAGAGGAGGCCCAGGCGGGGGAGTGGCTTCGGAGGGGGCGCCTCCGTGGCCACAACGCAAGAAACCCCCTTGACTGAGCAGCGCCCCCCGAGGGACAAAACCTTGGCCGTCACGCAGGCGTTTTTTTCTATCGAGGGACAGCTTCCTCGCTCAATTCCTGCCGTGACCACCTCTTGGGCGTTAGGAGCAGCCGCCTCCCACTCCACCCCGGTCTCTAACGGGGACAGTGGACGTATCACGGGACACTCGCCACATGATACAACATTGCCGCAAAGGGTCAAGGGCAAACTCCCGAATCCCTAGATTTCTTTAGGAAAGCAGCGCTCTTTCAAAACGCATGGATTAACTAACGGGCTGCGGCAGCAGGTGTCTGTCCTCGGCGTGGGAGGGGTCGCCCCGGCCTGCGGGCGTCTGGGTCCACGGGGTGGGGGGGGGCGGGGGGAGCATGCTGACAGTCAGCGGAATCGGGAAATGTGGCCCCTGCAGGGACAGCGCAGCAGAGCCGTGAGCCCGGAGGAGTCTCTCCTGAGAGGTGGCCTTTGAGTGAGAGGTAGGGACCAGCCGGAGCAGCCGGGGGAAGGGCGCGGATGAGCGGATGCCAGGCAGCAGGACCCACCATGCCGCCGGAGGCCTTGTGGGTGGCCCAGCCAGCAGGTCCCAGGAGCCGGGGCCGGTGGGACGGGAGCCTCGCGGATGAGGGGAGCAGGGTGGGAGGAGGGGACAGCACGGTGGACACATCAGACCATGAAAGCTCCATCCGTCACTTCGAACTTCTAAACCCCTCCTCGAGCGGATGTTTGCCCCCTGGCTAGCACAGCGGCCCCGATTCCAGTCCACCCTGTTCTAAATCCTGCTAACCTGCTCCATCAGCGCGTCCGGGAAGGAGAGAAACACCTGTGTCTTCCAAACAACCGAACCCTCGGGCCATCCCAAGCCCGGGCTGCACTGCCCTCCTTGCCGCTGCCCAGGTGGGTCCTCCCTCCACTCCCTCGCTGGCCAGGTGCTGGGTGAGGTGTAACGGGCCCGATGGCTCCAGAGGGACAAGCGCCAGGGGACCTGGGGGCGGCAGGGGTCCGAGCAGAGACCCGCCGGCCTTGGTCCCATCGGAAGGAGAGGCGAGGCAGCAGGGTGCACGCAACTCGGTGTTGCCGTTCTCCTGTCATTACGGCCTGGGTCAAGAAAACGCACTCGAGTTCACAGGATGATAAATATTAGCATGCTTCTCCAAGTTCAAGTGAGTCGTCAATAGGACAATTAAAGCCGCATCAATAATGCACACGGCGCGTTATCACCCACAGCTCTAAATCCAGGCCGCCGCGGTCTCTGGAGAACAAAGAATGGCGGCCCAGGGTAACGCAAACACTCTGTGCCCCCCGCCGGAGGTGGGGTTCCGCCTGAAGGACACCGCACCGGCACCCGGAGGCAGGGGCCGTGGGGGGCGCGGCCCGGAAACGCCGCCGGAGGCATGTCGGGCCACGCAGGCCTCAGGGTGGAAGGCCCCGCGCAGCCCAAGAGTCTCAGGCCCGTGGAGATCGATCGACTGTCACGTGGGCCCGTCGGCAGCGGCCTGAGCCAGGGCGGGCGTTGACCTGGATCTCCAGCCATCGGTCCTCGGAAATCAGAAGCTCTAGATGCTCCTGCAGGAAGAGGGGGCAGGGAGGAAGCTTTGGGTGGAATTAAGAACCACCATGAAGATGGCCTCAGGGGCGGGGGGGGGGTGTGAAGGAAATGTGCACACGCGTGCACACGCGCTGTTCGTTTACGTGAAAACCTACACGACCTCGTGCCACGCTGGAGCCTGGAGCAATCCCCCTCTGCGCATACAGATGGCGTGGCGAAACTTTGTCATTGTTCCCCAAGACAAAACCCCGCACAATGCGGCCGATGTACATCTGCAGAATCGAAAATCATCCTCCTCCGAAAATAACTGGCCCGGCGGCCTGCGTGCTGGGACGAGGGGAGACGGGGAAGCTACTCTCTGTTGGCACTTTGGGATGTAGGCTGGAAGAGAGAAGTTTCCCCCAAATTAACGAGCCAGGCGTAACGGAGCCCCATCAAAATATTGATTGTGCTTAATCCCACCCATGGTTGGCACTCTTCTCTAAGTGGTGGGAGGAGATGGGTTTCTTTCTTTTTTCCATCAGAGGTATCATGCGCTATTATCACATTGCTTGCTATTTGTTTTATGGAAAAAGGCATCTCCCGCCACTTTGCAGGATTCGCAGAGAACAATCGCAGGGAAAGTCAGGGCAGAGACTGAAAGGAAACACCCAGGGCCTCGAGGATGATTGTTAGTTACTAGGGACCAAAAGGCTGCTCACGAGGAAAAGGAAGTATCGTTGGTTCGAATTTCGCAAGATATATGTACGTTCAGATCTATGGTTACCTACTCGGGTAAAATATTATTCCAGCTGAAGCACAGAAGTGAGCATGACCATCTTCGTGCCAACTCAGATTACTCGGCAGCGTTCGCGCGGACAACGGCCCGCGGACAGCCACGGCGCTGCCCGGCAAAAACACCGGGCACGTCCCTTCACCAAGGGCTGTCCCTTCCTTTCCTCCAAACCATTGCTTTTTTCCAGGGCCCCGAACCAGTGTTCCTCCTCGCCCCTCACAGGTTTCCGCTGAGGAAGAGGAAAAGGCTTTGAGCAACTTCTCAGGAAGTGCAATAAAAGTCATGCATTTGTTTCCATAATTTTCCTATGGAGTCATTTACATTTTAATATTTTACACAGAGGTTCCGATGGCGTGAAATACGATATGTATGCAGACCATTTGGAATGTTTACAGTTATTTAATGAAATGTACTCAAGCATTTAAAACCCAATGGTGAGGGAAGAGGTTCAGTACCCTAAGAGCCTGGACATACTTTATTTTCCACCGAAACCTTAACTTCCGCGCAGAAGTTGTCACTGTAAGCACGTGAGGAGTGAGCCCCAAGCCCCAGGCGACAAGGTCCCCCTTGGACCTGCAGGTGACGCTCACCAGCCGTCCCTTTCCTGAAGGGGGAGGTGCCCGTGAACCCCAGGAAGAGTGGGGTGGCGGGACCCGGCCCCAAAAGCCAGGACCCCTGAATCGCGGACAGACTGGAGGCGGCCCCACGCCGACGCCCTCGTCAGGCGCCCCTCGGCCCACTGCTGACAAAGGGCCACACGCAGGAACGACGGGAGGGGACAGGCGGAAGGAAGGCAGCCCGCCTGAGGCTGTGACCGGGAAGAAAGGGGAACGTGGAGGAAGGGAGAGGCTCCGGCCTGACTCCAGGTGACCCCTTGTCCTTGGAGACCCCCGACCTAGACAGGCAGAGCCGCGGCAAGCCCAACAGACCTGCACAGGGCGCCCCCCTGCAGCGGGGTGGGGAGCGGGCGGAGGGGAGTGGGCCGCGCGCAGCCCCTCCAGAGGCGCAGCAGGAGCCAGGAGGCAGAGGGCGCGGTCACGCCCGCCTTCACAGCTACTGCGTCTCCTCGCTCCTCCGCGCGCCGGGCCAGGGCCGGTGTTCAGGGGGTGTCTGCAGAATGGACGGATGGGTGGGTGGGGTGTAGGAGGAAGCGGGGGGGCTGGAGGGGCTGGAGTAGGAGCAGGAGGGACGCCTCGAAGGAAGACCCCTGGAGGCCGGGGAGGCCACGGCAGCAGGCCCAGGCCGGCTGCGCTCCCCGCAGAGCTGAGGCGCAGGTGGGGGGCAGCTGGAAGTCCCCACCTTCGGTAAAGAAGACTCGCTGCTCCCCGGGAGAGGGGCACCCCCAGCGCCGGCCACCCTGGCCTTCTTTCTTCTCCCAGAGCCATGAAAACCTTTCCAACCTCGAGCCTCTGCACACGCTGTCCCCTCGGCCTGTCCGACTCCACCCTTCGCCTGACGGGACCCTTCCCGCCCTGAGTCCTCGGAGAGGCCCTGGCCTCTGCTGTCGCCACTGAAATGATCACTACCGTGTCTCTCTTGGGACTTCAGAGCTCCAAGAACCGTGGGGTCGGGGGCCCATCACTGCGGGGACTCATCCGCGGGAACGAGCCGGGGAGCGTGGTGACGGTGCCGAGACAGACGTGAGCAGAGGCGTGCGCAGGGGCCCCCGCCCTTCCCCCGCCTGCCCCCCGGGGACCTGCTGCCGCTGCTCCAGCTGCACCTCGGGCGGAAACCAGGGGAAGGAGGCCCAAGGACGTCCGTCCCACAAGCCTCAGCTCCTGGCGGCGGGCTCTGTCCCCGAAGGTCCCGGCCGGGTGTGGAGAGCAGCACACGCCGCAGGCATGCGCTGCACTCAGGGCCCAGCAGCGCCGACTGCCGCCCTGTGACCCTGCGCAAGTCACACCTCAAGGACACGCCCCCTCTTCTCCATCCGAAAGCAGAGGGTGTCCTAAGGATTAAACTACACGGTGCCTTGCATTTTTCAAGCCCCAGGCCACCGGTATAAAAAGCTCAGTAAACACTAGAAGTTTGTGGTCCTCATTTTAAATTTCCCCTGAAGTTGGGATCGTGTTTCTCACTGCGCCATCCCCAGGGTACCCCCTCCTTGCAGAGGACGGCTGACTTTTCCCCTCAGGGATCGATTTGGGGTCCCCTCCAGCGAGGGCGAGCCAGCCCAGGACCCCACCGGGTGGGGGGGGGAGGACAGGAGTCTTCTGACCCCACCCCTCTCCCACAGCGGCCCTGGCCTGAACGCCACGGCCACCGGCCCACCGCACTGACCTCGCACATCAGGGCCCCTGAAATCAGCGATGCACGCGAGTCTCTGGTGTGCGCACGTGCGTGTGTGAGATGTGGAGCCCGGCCCCTCAGGAGTCACCCTCGCGGCGTCCACTTGCGCCGTGTCTCACACGACGGCCCGAGGCTGCCTGCACGCAGGAGGCCTCAGCCCACGCTGTTTAGGGTTGAACCCGTGATCCGAGGCCCGGCGGGGGCTCCGCGGGGCCGTGGGCTCTGGTTCAGAGGGAGGATGAAGAGCAGCGTGTCCGGTTCCCACGGAGAGTCCAGCACCCGGCAGGCTGTGTGTGCACACGTATGTTGTGTGTGCACCCGTGTGCTGTGTGTGCACATGCATGTGTGCACGTGTGTGCCCTGTGCTGGTGTGTGTGCACATGTGTGATGGGTTAGATACTGTCTGCGTAGTGAGGACATGAGCCCCACCCCCACCCTGCACCCCTCCACCAGCCCCTCTGCCCCTTTAAAACACACCTTCCGAAACCTGAAGGGACTCTGTCCTCGAACCCTCCCTGGTCCCCAGGTGAACACCCCGAAGACCAGGCCGGGAAACGAGGAGGAGGAGGGAACCCCCCCTTCCCCACCCCCACCCCCACCCCCCGGCTCTGCAGGCGACTGAGGCCCCTCATTTCGGGCGAGCTGTTCATTTCCAAAGGATTTAACAAAACGTCGAAAACGAGTCCCCCCTCGTGGAAGCGCTCGCCTCTGGACTCGTTAATTAGCCGCTTTCTCTTGTCATGCCGACGCCGCAGGGAGGGAGGAGGAATCGTTCCGATTCTGCGGATGAGAACACTGAGGCGGGCGGATGGACACGCTCCGCGCACAGTCGGCGCCGGCGCGGGGCGGGTGGCGGGCCCGGTCCCGCCTCGCTGGCCCCCGGCGCTTTATCGCCGCGTCGCACGGCTGGAAAACCGCGCACGGAAAGGCTGGGAGCTCGTCCTCATTTACAAACGCGATGTTTCCAGCCCGGTGGCGCCCGCATCTTAATTGTGGCGTGAGGGAGGGAACATCCCTAAAAATTAAATTATGCCCCAGAACTAACGTACAGATATTGATACATCAAGCAACGCAGGGGCGATGTCACCCTTGCTCAAAATCCAAGTAGGAGACGGAGCGCACACAGAAAGTGCGCCCCCCAGTCTCCCCGCCTCTGGAGCAGAGGCGCCGGGAACAGGCAAGCAGGCGGCTGGTCTGAGGGTTCACGGGGGCTGCCACCAGGTGACTAAGAGGGGGGTCCCTAGGTTCCCCAGTCCCCCGGCCTCACAGCTCGCCTGCCTCCGAGATGGAGCCGGACACGCACACAGAGGATCGCATTCGAATTGAGCCCTGGATCCCGCTCAGCCCTCTGATTCCACGAGGAGTCTGCAGCCGGGCCTTGGCCACCGACCCCTTCACGATGAGCACCACCATCCCCCCACCCAGTAGGCCAGCCTCCCCCAGCAAGGGGTCAGAGAGACCAATTCCAAGGCCACAGGCTATCCCGAGCCCTCGTTCTTTACATCAACGAGCAAATTATTGTGTTGAAGGTGGTATTTGGAGATTGCCCACAAAAATTACATGGTTTCTATCTGAGCAGTATTATCAGGCAAAGGAGGGGAAAGTTTCCAGAAGGGCAGACCCCCGCTGTCCCCAGGACCCACAGGGGGCCTGGTCCCTTCCACCTGAGCAGCCGAGCGAGCCGGGCCTGTGTGCCCGTGGACCTCGGAGACCGGAGGGCAGACGGCAGGCCTCCGGAGATGAAAGGGTCAGGAGGCAGCCGGTGCTCAGGGAGGGGTGTGAAACCGGGGTGTGCGCTACAGTCTGGAACACATACCTCAGCCTCCCCACAGGACACCACGCAGGACTGAACACACCCACAGGCACAGCACGCACCACCCCCCACCCCCCCACCCCCACCAAGACAGGCCACGCTGCCACCCGTCGAAGCTTCGTCCAGGGAAACGCCAATCAGGCGACTGCACCCCGGCCGAGCCGCCCCTTGTCACGCACTCAGAGAGCCACCGTCTTCCTCGGGGACGCAGGGCTCACAAAAAGGCGGGCGTCGGCTGCGCAGCCCCAGCGGCGCAGTGCGAGGGGACACAAACCTTCGTGTCATCGCGTCTGCCTTCCTCCTGCTCCCAAATGTGCTGGCTGGGGATTTTTAAACAGGACTAAAATTCCGATGTCCCGCCCCCCCAAACTCTAACAAAAGCTTTTTCAGCTTGCTCTCAGAACGCCTGTGTGAAGGGCAAAACAGCTGAAAAGGAAGAAATTGGCGGGGAGGGGGGGCGATGAAATACAGCAAAAAAAAAAAAAAAAAACCCACACAGAAAACAGATATTAAGTTGTCAAATCCATGATCTCAGAAAGGAACTGCAGACAGCGTCTGGCTTTTTACTCCAGACCGCTGCACCCAGGGCCCAGGAGAGCTGCAGGCAGGGCCGGGGCTTCTCCAAGGCTCAGGACCACGAGGCCAGCATGGCCTGAGGTCTCGGTGACAACTGTGGCTCTGGTTGGCTCTGGTGTCCCCCACCATCTAGGAGGTGTCTGCTCCGCAGATTAAACCCTTCCACGTCCACGTGTGGCCGATCTGCTCGCCACACAGCCCCCCCCACACACACACACACTCCCCACCTTTGACCTCTTCTCAGGCTGCTGGCAGGATTGCCACCCCCCAGCGCGGACCCTCTGGTAGGGGACACGTCGAGAACAAAGTTGCTCAGCTGTTGAACTGAGCTCAGGAAGCAGGTCCAGCCGTGACAGGCCAGCGAGATGCTCGCTGCTCAGGGCAGGCTAAGGCCGCGGAAACAGCCGCTCGGCACCCACAGGTTGCGACCCCCCGGCTGGGAGCCCTGGCGGAAGAAGCAGTGTCACTAAGGCTCGATGGCAGCGATCTCAGTTCGCTGTCCCACCTTTTCAACGGGCTCCGCAGCCGCGTAGCGGTCGGGGAGGCTTTGCCTGCCTTGACGTTAATAGATTCCCATCAAGAACTAAAATTTTAGAGAGAATTCTAAAAACGTGTGTGCCCATAAGCAATAAATGTTCCCAGATATTTTGAAAGATAAAATTAAATAATTTGAGCTTTTCAAACGGATTAAATTCCGTGTGTAGTATCTATGTGGTCTGTGATCTGTGTGTTTTTCTATAGTTGATACAGTTTAGCTGATGCAGTTTCCAAATATTTTCTCCCTCTTGGAAACAAATTTACAAGGATGCATATGCTGTCCAAGTAGCGAGTTCCGGTTTACATTGGGAACTTCCGTGTTAAAGGCGGGTGGGTGCGGCCGGGTGCGGCCGGGAGGGAAGATCCTAAATTGTTGCGCTCTGAGCACTGGATTGGTGGAGGGGTCCGGCGGGGGGTGGGCAGCAAGGTGAGTGGCATGGGTTGGCTTCCAATTAGCCTTAGCCACACATGAAGGGGAGGGGGGATACTGGCCATCTCTGCACCCCTACCCAGCGGTGCCCCGAAAGTGAGCACCCACAATCCATGCAGAGCCCCGAGGGCCCGACCATCCAGCCTTCCGTGAACCCAAACCCCATCCCGGTCTGTGCGAATGAGAGCGGGCCCTCAGCCGGGCACGTGAGAACATCAGCGTGACGAAGGCTGAGTGGGCATTTCTGTGATCCGTCTCGACGCTGGGGACGCTGCGGGCTGGCCCCGACACCCGGGACGGAGCTACTTCATCCTGCGTGTGTGGGTGCGCGAACGTGCAGACGGGTAACAAATCCAAACAGGCTCAGGAATTCGTGGAGGGGGCTGCTGGTCCCGACCGGGTGGAAGGAGAGGCGCGAGTGACGCCACGTGGAGCTGGCAGGCCAGCGCCTGCTGGGAGCCAGCAGGGAGAGGGACGCGCGGGGCAGCGCAGCTCCGCGATCAAAGGCCCCGCCAAACACGGCGCGGGTAACCAAAGCTGCGACGCCTTGATGGAAAGCCTTCAGGTTAATGTCAGCTCAAGCCCACGGGGATGGTTTTCCCCGTGTCACGAAGACACTTTGTTTTCTCCCTGGAAGGCGGCGTGAGAGCAGGCAGGGGGAGGAGAGGGGACCCCACACGCGGCTCTGCCTTCCTGCACCTCCGCGCTCCTTCGGACAGCCACCGGGAGGCGCCGTCCCCCAGAGGGGGCTGCTTCTGTGCTCAGGACCTTCACCACCTGCCCGTTCGGCCCCCAAGCCCAGCGTCGGGAGGCTGCTGCGGGTGAGCTGCTCTGGGAAGGGCTGCTGAGGCAGGTGGGGGTGCCTCGGGCAATGCTGCCCTGCAGCCGAGGGTCTGAGCCTGCCACCTCGGGAGGCAGCAGCTCAGGCTCTGACCTTGGACCCACCAGCCACCCGCTCCGTCCCCGAGGTCCCCTTCCTGAAATGGGGGCAAACCCAGCACCGGCCCCCCACGCAGAGCCCGCAGGGATGGAAGGAGCGGAGCGCTCAGGGCCCGTGTCCGCCACAGGTGCACTCCAAAGGAGCCGCCCTCCTCCCAGCCGCCGCTGCCCTCTCCTGGTTCCCTGTCCCAGCAGGGGCGGGCACAGCCCTCACCCACGGGCCCTGTTCACGGGGTAACTGATGGAGAAACAGCGGGAGCCCCTCTCCTCTTCCCCTGGGGGCTCTCACTCCTCACGGACCCCTCGGGTCTGCCCCCCGCTCAGAGCAGGGCCGGAGCTCCTGGAGTCCGAGGTCACTGTGACATATCTGTGCCCCAGGTCTGGGACGTCCCTGAGGGCTGGACCACCCTTCTCCCCTTGAGACGCCCGGGACAAGACCTGGCAGGTGGAGGCCAATGTCCCCTGGGGGACGTATGGAAATGTCTGGAAACATGTTTGATTGTCACAGCTGGGGGTCTACAGGATGCCAGGCAGAGGACAGCATCTGCGACAAGTGGGCGAAGTCCACCGTGTCACCGTGGTGACACCCTGTCCAGAGAAACGGCTCCAGGTGAGTCCAGCAAGGTCCCCCAAAGCCACGCATGAATCTCATCTCAGTGCAAATAAACTTCACCTCCAGCAGGTGCGGGGGCTGAGAAAAGCCAAGTGCTCCTTGCCCTTCGCAGCAGCAAAAACGCCAGTATGGAAGACCAAAAGCGTACAATGATTTTTAAAAGGGAAAGTGGGGTGCGGATCCTCAAGCAGCCAACAGAGCGAGCCAAGCCCAGCCCCAGGCCCCCACACGAGGAAGCCCCGGGGCAGACAGTCAACGGGGGCCTGCGGACGGCGTCACCTGGACAGGCAGGGCCCACTCCCCCAGGGCAGGGCCGGGCCGGAGCCAGGCAGCTCCGGGAGTGGCCAGTTTCTCGAGGTGGCTCCCAGCCAGGTCTGCCTCCGTTTGGGGACACGTATGTGATCTGGGAAAGGAGGCCGGCAGGTCCGGGGGTCCCGAGCGTGAGGGTGGACCTCACCCTCCACTTCCCATCTCTCCAGCTGCTCTGGCCCCGACCCCCACCGCACGAGGGTTCTCACAAACTCACTGACCTACTCGGGCAGCAGCGTGGGCAGGAAGGACATCATCGCAGAACGGGCGCTGCCGTCGGGTAACACCCTCCCCAGCACCTGTGCACGCACACACAGGCACACGCGGCACTCCCGTGCACACCAATACACACACCAGCACCACCCGCTCTGGCGGTGTCCCCCAGCGGGCACTCTCCCAGGCCTGGCTCCCTCTGCCTGCACACCCGACTCCAGGCCCTGCTCACCCCTCTGAAGGCACGCAGAGCCAGCAGGCCAGGCCAGGCCTGAGCCCGAGTCCCTCCCCTCGACTGACCGACCGACCGAGGGCCTCTCTCCCAGCAACCCCGGCCAGATCCCACCCAACCAAGTACAGACACCATCAGCCCCGCCAGTCAGCGCAGCCCCGCACCCCCCCCCCATCCTGGGGCCGCTCCTTCCCCCAGGCCCTCGGCACCTCAGCTACAGCATGTCCTGGAGGGGAGCTAGGTCCACAGGGCAGGGGCGGGGTCCCAGTTCGGAGCCCCTAGGGCACAGAGGAGTCCCTCCGACGTCAGGGAACTTGTGCTTGAGCACAGGGCCCTCCCTGCCCGGATCCGAGGGCCGAACACTCACCGACTCCAGGTCCTGGCAGAGGTGCCGGGGGACTTCTGTCCTCAGCGTGGACAGAGGCTGACCCGCGGAAACCTCGCCTCTGTCTCTCAGTTCGCATCAAGCCTCCCCTTAAATAATGCTGAGAACAAAACGCGAGCTGATATTTCAGCGCGCTTAAGAGCCTTATTAACACACTAAATCCAAAGATGTTAAAAAGCTATAATTGTCCTCATTCAAACTGGAAAAATAAATCTATTTGCTTTCTTCTTTTATGATCCTCTTCCAAAGGAAAAAAAGAGTCCGTCTATATTCTCACGAGCACCATCGCTGCCGTCTCCTCCCTCCGTTCCAGGCATTCGAGAAACACCTGCGCCGTTCACAGCCAACTTCTGGGCAGAAGGCGGCACGTCTGGGGGGCAGCTGACTCCCTTCTGCCAGAGATCAGCTTGTCTCGCCGAAAAGGGTTTGGAGTTCCTTTGAATGGGCTCCTGGGTTTTAGCGGAATGAGCTCATGGAGACGTCTTCGGGTACCTAAGGCAGAGCAGGCCGCCAAGTCAGTCAGCTTTCTTGCAGGGGGCTCAGCAGGCAAGGACTGTGCATCTCGGCACGGCCTTCGGCAGCAGCGGGGCTACAGAGGTTAGTGGGGTGCGTGTCCTGGCCGCACCCCTGCCCTCTCTCATGCGGGGTTTCTGGCTTCCGGCTGGGACCAGAGTAGCGTGAGACGGCTCCCCACCTGCCCTCCGTCTCCTGTGAAGAACGCGCCCTAGCCGGCAGTGAACTGGCTGAGGGTGGGGGCCTGAAGCCCGCTCAGAAGTCCGGCATGCCGGGCGCAGAGCAAGGTGGGTGTTCGGAGCGGCGGTCCGGGGGGGTGCAGATGTGCTAAACGTGCTCTCTCCGGGTTCTCCATAATTACCATTTATGTCTCCGGGAACTGTCTGCCCGATCCCGGGTTGTGGGGGGGGGGGAGCATTTTAGAGACTTTCTCTGCAGATGACATATGAGGTACTAACCTCTTTCACAGGCCCAGATGTTAAGTTCGTTTTCATCCCATTTATGCAAATTTCATTTGAAGCGTAAATCAAAAGAAATCTTAAATCATTGTACACTATTTAGAAATACACAACTAAATCTGGTTTCCATGCAGTGATATTAACATAAAGCCCCAGGGAGGGACTGCAGGGAGCAGGCAGGTGCCAGGGTGGGCTCTCCCACACAAGGGCCCCGGAGAGGGTCCCAGCCACCTGCCCGGTCACAACTGCATTCCACTCTTGCCAGACCAAAGGTGTCCTGGAAATGAAAGCCTTCTAAAAGTTTTCCAAACTTTGGGCAAACAGGATTCCTTAGTTCAAGGGCCTGGCCTCCATGTCGTGCTGTCCAGAGGCACGACAGGGTCCCCCGGGGCAGGGGCCCCAAGGTGAGGCTCCCGGCAGCCCCGAGGCCCTCGGCTGCGGACAGCGAACCCCCGGAGCTCCGGGGCCTGCGTTTGTCAGAGCCGGGCCGGCAGCGCCATCGTTACCAAGCAGATCAGCCAGGCGGGTAATGGTGGAATCAGGAGACATTTGCACTCCGAGATCAGGATGACATCATAACTAAGGCAGCCTTCAGCCAGAAGCCCCGGGCGCTCCCCGAGCAGAGGCCACGGGGCAGCCACGGCGCCCCCCTGCGCCTCCCCGGGCCGGACGCTGAGTCCCCTGCCCCTGCCAGGCTGGGTCCTGGGTCCTGCCCCCAGCAAGTTCCCAGAGGCCTGGAACTGGGGAGACAGTTTTCTCCCAAGCAAATCGACTTTTCCCCCTTCCCCCAGGCTCTGAATACCACCGATAATAATAATAACATACTATGTATTTTTAATAACATTTGAGATGCTCCGAAACCACTTTCCTGGACAGGCAGGGGTTGGCATTTTCTGAATGCAGCTAGAATTTGGCCACAGAATTTGTGGCATTTCCAACAGAATCGTCGATCTCTCCGTGACCCTGTCTTGAGCAAACAAGCAGGGCTCTCCTTCCAGCAGCAGAAGAAACAAGATGCTGGGGCAACGGGGGCGAGCCGCGGAGAAGCCCTTCCCGCTCTCGCTTGGGGTGGCTTTTCTTTCTTTTTCACGCACAGGCGACCACACACACACACACACACACACACACACACACACACACACAGAGCAAGAGACACAAACCTCGGGATAATGGGGGAGGATTTGGTGAGGAGCCGCATCTCCGTGCGACCAGCGGCAGCAGCCGGCCGGCTGCTCGCTCGCTCGCTCGCAGCTCTGCCCTCTCCGCGCCGGTGGGACCGACCGCCCACCCCGGACCCGGACCGAGATGCCCAACTCCACCGCGCCCAAGGGTCGCCTCCAGAGCTCGCTGCAGGTACACGTGGCCCAAACGCCTCACCTGCCCCGGAAAGTCAGCAGACAGAGGAGAAAAAGTTGCGGGAGCTGCCAGCCCGGAGCCGGGAGCCCGAAGCTGCCGTCCCCCAGCTACGAAAACGGCCCGCCGAGGCCCACCCGGCCGCCGCGCGGCGCTCCCCGCACCTCGCCCGCGGGCTTCGCGCACTGACCCCAGGGCACACCGAGGCCGCAGCTGGGCACTTACTTGGCACCCGCCTCCGAACGTGCAGGTCCTCGCGGTTTTCAAACAAGTTTCGGGGAGGAAGAAGGAGGAAAAAAAAATCCAATTATGCAAATGGCTCCGGACTGGGAGTCGCGCGCTGCATCTGAGGCGGCAACCGCACGAGTTCGGGAGCAGCCGGGCCGGCAGATTTACTGGGCGCGTCACGGCTACGCCAGGTCCCGCCGCCGAGCATCGCGAAGTTCATTAAAGCGGTAACGTCCACTTTCCCGGAGACCTTCCGCGCGGTCCACCGTCTCACGGTCCACCCCGACCCCGCGGGCGGGGGCCACGTCCCCCAGCCTCTCTTCCTCCCTCTTTTGCCCCCCCTGTTTTTCCTCTGTCTTCCCACCCCCCCCCCTTTCCTCTCTTTCGTCTCTTTAAGTCGCCTGCCTCCCACTCTGAACAATGAACAAAGATGTGAGTGATTGGAGAAGATCGCCCCCTCCCAGCCCCGGCCGCGCGCAAAGCCGGGCTGAAAGTACAGACCCAGCAGCTCGCATCGGACTGGAGAGAAAACAGTGCCCTCACGGCACCCCCACCCACCAGCACCAAGCAAGCGCGCGCGCGCAGACATGCACGCGCGCGCGCTCACCCTCCCCAAGTTCACCTAAGCCCTGGCTGGAGACGGGGGCGCCGAGGCCAGGGCTCCAGGGGCTGCCCGACCCGCTGGGGACGCAGAAGGCAAGGGTGGTGAGCACTCCAGCCCCGCTCGCTTCCCGCAGCAACCCCCCCTCTCCTGCCCCGGGCCCCCTCCCCGCTGCTTCACCGCCGGCGGCCAGCTCCGGCTGCCCGGCCGGATGGCCGGATGCGCTCAGCAAACGCGGCCCCTGTCGGATTGCCGCTAAACTGCACGGCGGCAGCGGCCCGAGAAGGCACAGGAGCCCGAGGCCGCCCGCGCGCTCTCGCCCCTCCCGGCAGGCCGCCCAGCGCCCCTGCCCCGCGGTCGCCAGCGCGCGCCCTGCGCCCCCTCCGCCACCCCACGCCCTAGGCGCCCGAGCCCCCCAGGCCAGGACACCGCGCAGCCGCGGTGTTTTTCGCTAAAGTGAAAATGAAGGCAGCTGACAAATCACGTCTCCTGTGAGCATTCGTCAGACACAACAATATCCTGCAAACAAAAACCCGGCCGCGCTGCGACCTCCGCGCGCGGCTGCGACCTGCCCGCTCGCCCCGCGCCCCCGCGGTCCCCAACACAGGGTAGCGCCCAGGCTCCCCAAGAGGCGGACGAGAGGGACGCTCACAACACGGAGATGCAAGGGGGGGGGGCAACTTTCCACCTGTCCCCAAAGAGAGCCCTTCCGGAGTTTACTCCGAGGAGTTGGGGGCTGGGGGGGCAGCTCTCTCCCTGCCCTGCACCTCCCTTCCTTTCTTCTCTCTAACTTGCCGGCGCTTGTGCTTCCTCCTTTGGCTTCACCAACATCCATCTATATGGAGTATCTATATTTTAAATTATTTGCAAAACTGCAACAGATGGGAGCGTGGAGATCTGGACACTTTCCTACTCATCATCAAAGAAAATCTCCCCCCGCCCTTTTGCCTAAAATACATCCCGGTCCCGCCCACGGCTGTTTTCCTCAATTCCTCGTCTTCAAAAAATAATAATAATAATAACGTCTTGACGCAAACAGAAAGGTTTATCAGCGCAGATCTCTGCCTCCCCCCCCCCGTCATACATCTGGTGTGTGTGTGGGGGGGGTCTGTTCCCGCAAACTGCGCTCTCCCCAGACACCCTGGACCCTCCACTCCCCGCCTTCCAGACCCCCACGCCCGCACCCCTCACTCTGATTGGCCTCATTTCGCAGTCCAGGCTGCGGGCTGCCTCCATAACCTGTTACTTATTTCTTTCTTGATTCCTATCCTTGGCCCCTGGCTGGGCCCCAGGGCTGGAGCTGGGCGGGGGCCCATGCTGCGGGCGCTGCCTGCGCTTGCAGGCGCTGCAGCCTTGCTCGGTGGCTGCGCGGACCCCGCATCCCGGCCTGCCGCGCCCCCGCCTGGGCCTCGCCGGGCTCCCGGGGCGCAGGAGGCCAGCGCACACACAAAATGGCAGGTCTCCGCGGCCCCGGGCGCCCGCAACTTTCACACTGTGCGAGCATCCGCTAACTTTGATCTTTTTAAAAAAATGATTACAAATTGCCCTCTCCCTCCCCCCCCGCCCCGACACACCGGCGGCGGGGGCCAATACCGTAGCAAGCCGGGAAGGGGGAGAGGGAGCGAGGGCGCCCGCATCTCCGGCACTGGGGAAAATGGGGAAAGTCACTTGAGCAGAAGTTTGCGCAGCTTCCCCTCCTCATGCGACCCCCAGACCCCTGCGAAAGTTTCCCGGGGCCGAGAGCGCGCGCCCGGGCTCGGGCGGGGACGCAGCTGGGCCGGGCGCTGGGTCCCACCGGCGCGCCCGGCGCCAGGCCCCGAGACTCCTTTTCAAAGTAACGGTCCGGGGGCCGCGGGCGGGGGAGGCGGTGGCCCAGGCGCGGGTCCCACTCGCCGCCGAAGTTCGCCAGAGCCCTGGGTGCCCGGCTGCGGTCGCTTCCTCGGCTCCTTCCTCTTCCCCCCCTGCTGACAGCTCCTCTCGCCAACGTCACCACCACGGCTATTTAATTAGACCGTATTTTTTAATCGAGATGGGGCCAGAAGGAACCGGGCGCAGGCCTCGCCGAGGCGGGGAGGGGGAGGGGTGGGGGCCGCGCCAAGAGTCCAAACTCACTTTGCCACCTCCAGGCACCGCCCCCACCCCCGCGCGCCCCGCGCGCCCCCACCCCACCCCAGCGCCGCCTCGCTCTGCGGGCCCCCCCCCACCTTTGTTTTCCTTACCTTAAACATCGAGACGCGGGCGTCGGGAGCAAACTCGGGCACGTAAACGGAGCGTTGTAAAGATTGTGTTCAGTGAATAATGAAACATGTCCACATGATTGACTTGATCATTTTCCGGGGCTGAGGGGGGACCGGCGCCCTGCTAGTGCGCCTCTCCCGCCCGCCCCGCGGAGCCCCGCGCACTGTCCCCAGCCCGGCCGGGCCAGGGCGGGCTGCGTTTTCATCCGCCTCTGCTCGGAGTCGCCCCGCTCATTGATACTCCTCGCCCAGCCCCGCAGACATCCCTGTCCCCCGCTCGGCCTCCCCCTATCTGGTAGGTGAAATGCATTGTACCATTAAAAACGCTCTCCATTGTCGCCCTGGCATAATTCACAGCAACTAGATAGGTCTTGCGGCATTTAGCTTTGATGAGCCAGAGACTGAACCCTTGATATAATAATCTACAAAGAATGGTGTGTGATCGTCCATTTTTTCTCTCTGTCTAGCAACTAAGAAACCATTTAACACAGCGCAGCTTGCTTCTGACCTTGAGCTGATGTAAACACACTTATTAAAATCTATCTATTCTCCAAGAGCTACATTCTGATTGTCAGACTCGTTACTGAGACATATATCAGCCCCTTCGCTTGTCACTACTTTGCATTCCTGCCTTTGACTAAAGAATTTTTTATCCAGCCGAGAGGGAGAGAGAGACCGCCACGCAGGGAGAGAGCCAGAGAAGGGAGAGCAAAAAAAAAAGCGTAATTCTTACCTGCTCCCGAAACTATTTAAAGTCTGCTTCTTTTCTGGGGGGAAAAAAAACTCCCGGGTGAATCTCGGTGGACAGCGGGACGCGGAGAATCAGCCACAGCCCGGGCGTTTAAGGGAGTCATCAGCGATGAAATGACGTTGATCCGCGCGGTAACCTTGTGGCGTATTTAGTGTAAATAAAGCACTTGTGTTGCCAATCGAGGCGATACGAGCGCGGAGAGGTCTCAGCCTCGCCTCCCGCGCCTGCCGGTGGAGGCGACTTTATTTGCAGACACTGTTTAGGGGATCATGATGCTTCTAAAACAATGCCAGTGCCAAATGATTACGAAAATATGATTTTAATTAATCACGTAGTAGGCAAGGAAATTAGCATACGGTAATTAAACTTCGAGAAAAAAAAAAAAAAAACGTCACGCAGGTTCTCTGCCTGATGGGCTCCAGAAAAATTGTAAGGCGGTGGGCTCCAGGACCGAATTATCCAGCCAAATAACTTTTTTAAGGCAACTTTGTCAGTGCTGGTCCCCGAGGCAGCCGCTTTGGGTGAATAACGTAAGGCAAGGTAGCAAGGTAGAGATGTGGGCAGTGCCCGAGGCTGGGTTTCTGGGAAGCGGTGACGAGGGGGAAGAGGGGAGAAAGCTGAATAATGCAATTATGCATTCTGTGTCCTGGAGTTGACAAAAAGCTGGTACCTCAAAAGCCTCTTTGTTATGGGATTATATAATGATCCTGGTGTCATTATGGGGGAAAAAGATTCAGTAATAATAATAAAAGAAGCATCCAGATACACCCGTGAGGGGCTTGTTTTAAAGAAAAGATTCTCCTGTATTACTGGGGCACGTCCATGGCAGAGAGACAGGATCCAAAAGAGTCGACAGAGAAAAAAGGGAGGGAGGGGTGGGGAGGGGGGTGGGGAGAGGCCTGTGTGAAGCATGATGAAGAAGCGATGGAGACAGATTGATTACTGGGAACGCCAGGCCACAGGAGCCCCTGAAACATTGATTCAGGTAAGCCTTGTGACAGCCTGCCCCACCTGGGCCTCCCCCCCCCTCGAAGAGGGCTGGTGGGTTTGAAAGCAGGGGACCACAATCTGTAAAAAGCAAAGATCCGGAAAAAGCAGACGCCGCCCCCATCACCACCCCCTCCTGCGGAGGGGGGCCGTCCATTGCAAACCACCGCTCCAGCCCAGGAGTGGGGCAAGGTGCGCAAAACTTGGAGAAGGGTGGAGCCCCTGAGCAGCCTGCTGGGGCTGGGGGCTCGGGGCTCAGGCACAGGCGCGGCCCAGAGGCTTGGGCACCCGCCTTGGCACCTCGCCGTGGGGGACCCGCTCCCCAGATGTGCTGTGAGTGGACCCCTGACCTGGTGGCCGCTGCCCACACCCTCGGACTCTGCCCTGAGAACCCCTCTCCCTCCCTCCCTCCCCCCCCTCCCTCCCACTCTCATTCCTGGACTTGGGGAGCAGGAAAGGAATTGTGTTTACTAGCTAGTTCTGCGAGATTCCCAAAGTCCGTTCAAACCTCTGCGGTGGTCTTGTATTCAATCCCCTACCTGCCCAAAAAAGTTTAGGAACTCAGACCCCACTTCCCAACCGGCTGTGTCTGAAACTCTCTCCCAAGAAATTCCCGCATACAAGAGTGTTTTCCTCGTGTAGCAATCAGCATTGCAGGCGGAGCCCCCTTGCCGCCTTCTCTGGGGGAGGGGGCGGCCGAGCAGTGGGGTGTCCTTCACTCCCGTTCTTGGTGGATCAACCGATTACACTGTCCTCTTTCGGTCCTGTTATTGTAAGTGAGGCGCTTCGTCTTCGTAAGTGGCAGCTCAGACAAAAGGGGCGCTGGGCTGAGCAGGGCGAACGGAAGTGGCCATAGGGGCTGGGGGGAAAGGTCTTTTTCCCCCAAGAGCATGGGGGTGACCCGTGCCTTTTAACCCTTGAGCAGCTGGCCCACCTGTGTCACGGGGACGCAGGCAGCCAGACCGGGTGTTCTGGCACCTCTCTGGGGTGCCCAGCTGCTTTGCGGCCACATGAATGGGGACTGCCAGGCCCGGAGGTCCCCTTCCAGGCTGGGAGGCCCGAGGCATCTCAGCAGAGCTGGACCCCAGGTGGCCTCGGGGACCTGGGCCGGTGCACCCGGCTGCTCCGGGGAGGCGGACGTGTTCTGTAGCCCCACCTGCCGGAGGGGGGTGGGCAGCAACCAGGCGGCCTCGCCCCGGGGCCTAAGCCCTGGCAGGGTTCACCGGCGCCCCCTATTGGCTCCCGTGCGTTCTGCATCCCCCCCAAGACTCCTCCGGCCTGCCTGGGGGTGGGGGGCGGGGCGCGGGGAGACCTCCCCGCCAGCGTCAAGGTAGGCTGAGAGGCAGGCGCTGGACTAGCGAGGAGGCCTGGTGTCTTCCAGAGGCTGCAACGTGAGGCCTCCCTGCGTCTCAGACCCAGACAGCTCCCCCAAAGATTTACCCCACAATGTGTGGCTCCAGACCTTTTGTCCAGGTCCAGTACTTCTGGGCCTCCCATCCTTCTCGGGGGCTCTGGTCTTGCCTGCAGACAACCCCCCTCCCCCACCGCTGCCTGCACTGACCCCTGTCCTCCTGCTCAACCCCGAGGCATTTCCCGAGCTCCTGCCCTACCAGGCCGGGCCCAGTGCCCCAGGGCTGGGTTCTAGGCAGAGGCTCCTGGGAGCCCACCCAGTCCTGCTCTCGCCGGTCCTCCTGAGCCTCTGCAAGGACAGCCACTCCCCAGCCCGAAACCTTGATCGGGGCCTGGGGCTCCTGCAGGCTCTTCCTCAACGTGGGGAGGCCTCCTGACTCCCCAGACAGATGGGAGCCCTTGGGGGCGGGGCTGGGCTGCTGAGCGAGGGGCACCGTGGCTGTGAGTGACCGTGGGAGCAGGTCTGGCCTCACAGGGTGCCCACCTCCTGCGACGGTCGTGCGGGGCACCTCGATTACATTCTCCAAAGTGACGGGGACTCATCAAATGTCACCCACCCACTGCTTTAGGGCTGCCCCTCCTGGGAGGACCGCCCTCGTGCACCTCGTTTCTGTACAGCTCTTCTTGCCCTCCCCGTCCCCTTGGACTCTGCCTCCCCCATGGCACCCACAGGGAAGTACCACACGCTGAGACACTGGTCCCTGCCACAGGCAGAGAGGGAAGGGCTGCTGGGGCTCCGGGAGGGGGGAGAACCAGAACGCTTGTCAGTAGAGGGGCCAAGTCCCGCCACCCCTGGCCTCAGTTTCCCCTGACTGTATAAGGATCCAGTGATCTGTAAAGCCCTAATGACCGCCTAGCCCAGGGGCGTCCCACCTGTGGCCAGCGGGCCGCAGGCAGCCCAGGGTGGCTGTGCACGCGGCCCAGCACAAAATCGAAAGTTTACTTAAAACCTCATCAGATTTTTTTTGTGATTACATGTTGCCATGTATTTCGTGTGTGGCCCAAGACAACTCTTCTTCTTCCTGTGTGGCCCGGAGACAGCACAAGGTCGGACACCTGTCGCTACACCGGTAACGACTCGCAGGGCTGGCCACCCTCTCCAAACAGGAAAAGAAGCTCAGAGACCGGAGCAGGCCCTTGTGTTCAGGGGAGAGTGGGCCTGGGGGCCTGCAGGGTCCCCTCTGGGTCCTTGGGGAGACCAGAGGCCCCGCTTCCCATTTCAGGGGGCCCAGAAGGCCGCCATCTCTGAACAGCGGCTGCCTCTTCCTCCAGGAAGCCTCCTCCTCTGGGCTAATGGGGCTTCTCCGCACCAAGGCTGCGGAGCAGCCTGTCAGCCACGGGCACCTGGAGGAGAAAGTGTCTTCTTCCCAGATGCCCCAAGGGCAAGTTCAGAGGGGCGGGGCGCCCTCAGAGCTGCCAGCGCTGGTGTCTGGATAAGAAGAAATCCGGGAGACTCTGGCCTACGGGGCTGGGAACTTAGTCCCAGGTGAGCCAGGCCAATCTCCACCCCCTCTCTCACCCCCCTTGTAAGGACCCTCTTTAAGGACCCCTTGAGCGGCTCTCCCCGCCCCAGACTCTCCCCAAAAGCCCACACATCTCTTCCAGCTTTCCCAGCGGAGGGAAGGAGCCAGCGGTGGTGGGGAGCATTTCTGGGCCCCGCCCCTCCTTCCTTTTCCTAACCCGAGGGCATCCAGGTGGGACTAGCGTGCAGGTCCCAGCCAATCACATGCATTACATCTCTCTGGGCCCTGCGATTGGTTCAGAAATAGGCATGTGACCTAAGCTGGTCCAATCAGAGTGCGTCTTGGATTTTTTAACTCAAGGCTCTTGGGGGAAGTTAAGTGGCTGGAGCCCTGTGGACACCTCGCGCACCAGCAGGGCTCTGGGAAGCGGAGAGCCCGGCAGGAACGGGGAAAAGGGTCCCGCTGGCGACGTTCAGACGCTAAATCCTGCCCCGCCCGAAGCCAGTCCACCTCTGCACCTTGCTGTGCGCCGATACATTCGGTGTGCTTCAGCCAAAGTGGAGTCTCTGTCACTTGCCACAGACTTGATGCACCTAGCACCTGCCGGCAGGGAGCGAGGGCCCGCCGGGCCAGGGACCGGAGCGCTCAGGCAGGCGGGGCGAAAGCAAAGGGAGACCCGGACGCTCTTCTCGGCCGAGGAGCAGCCGGGGAACGTGCCAGAATTCTCTTCGAACTGCAGGGATGCCTCGCTTTGCAGAATAGCTCCGTCCCAGAAAAGACGTCGGTGAGCCGCGTCTGTGTCCCTCCAATCTGACCGACCGCGCTGCGGGAGCCGTCGTTCGGGCATCTTCACAGACCGGCTTGTAGAGTCGACGGTCCTGTTCCGACCTAACGCGTCCACAGTCGTCCGTGCACACCCGGAGCTGCCCTGCAGCAGCACCCGCCTGGGTGTCTCCTCGGTGTCAGCGCTGCGTCCCCGCACCTCCGAGAGAGACCGGGAGCTGAAACAGCAGGTGGGCGCTGGCGCGCCCCTTTGGGCCCCCCAGTTACCTGTAATAGCTGCCGTCAGTTTAGGGGTAGGTTTGGGGGGAGGGGAGGCAGGGATCCGCCGAGTCAGTGGACTTTCTGGCCTGTGCCCCGTCTCCCTGCCCGCACCCTGCCCGCACCGGGGGAGGAGAGAAGCAGCCCGCACTCTCCACGTTTGGGGGGATTTGGAGACAACCAATGAAAACGAAGTGTCGGCTTGTGCACTACAATGACCAGTCAGGTTCGAGACCTCATTTTGTTAAGATGACGGTGGCTTTAGCCCCGGCTCCCTGCTGCAGAGGTTCCCCACCCCATCTGCCCCCGCTGCTGCACCCGCGCGTACACAGCCGTGACCTGGCCCCTGCTGTGCGGGGTTCCAGGGCTCCACCTTGCTGCTGCCTTGGGAGGAGGGGTGAATACCGGGAAAACGGAATTTTTCAGACAACGATGTCGCCAGCATTTGGCTTACAGACACGATCGGGTCCCTGCAGGTCACGCAGCGTCACTGAGAGTGTGCCCAGGGTGCCCGTGGGCACATGCTGAGGTTGCTCACCATCCGCGCAGAAGCGATGGGGAGACCAAGTTAAGGCAAAAGCAAGTCCCTTGACTCGAGCCAATATTCAGAGACCCAAGTGAGCCACCCCTGGTCCTGCCCAGGACAGAGGTCACGGAGGCCAGGGTGGACAGTGAGCAAGGAGCCCAGGGGTCTCTGCTCACTGGAGACATCATTTCGAGTCCTGCTTCCGCCCGAGAGCTGAGCTGAGTCTTCCGGGTCCTGGGGGGTGAGAAAGGGAAGGTGGGGGGGGTCACGTGTGTTGATGGTGCCAGGCTGGGGCGGGAAGCAAAGTTGAATCAGAGAGTGAAGTGCAGAGGGAGCAGTAGCTCCGAGGGGGGCACCTGAATCCCTGGGGAGTCTCCTGGAGTCCCAGCATCCTCGCAGGTGCAGCCTGGACACGAGCAGGCCAGCTGGTAGAGTGGACACTGCGGGGGGGGGGCACCAAAAGGTGTGGGAAGGCAAGGAGGAAGCCGCACTAGTGACGGGGGACAAATCTGCCACCCGGGTGAGTGTTGGAGACACAGTTATGTCCACCCCAGCCCATCCAGCCCTTCTCCGGCTCTGAGGGTCTCGGTCCATGGACCTCCCACAGCTATGGCTGCCCACTCAGGGAGCCACCTCAGGCTGTGCTGCAGGGGCCCCCCACCCCATCCACACTGCGCTCCTCAAGGCTGCTTCTCACCAGGGTCCCGGCCTGGCCCAGCCCCTGGCATGGGACGGGCATTCAGGAATATTGATGAAAATGATCAAGGAATTAGTCTGACTTCAAACAATTCATACCGTGTGCCAGGCACTGATTCACCCTTTCTTGGCAAGGGGAATGGATGAGTGAATGAATGAATGAGTGAATGAATGAATGACCTGAACAGCACTGCTGACAACGTGCTGCCATCACTAGAAATCAGTTGCAACTTTTAAGAATCAGCGGTTACTTTTTCCGATAGAAAGTAACCGTCGGCGCCCACAGAGAGGGAAGAAGAGACAGGAAAGGTACAAAGAAGAGGATTTTATCTCCCCTAATCTCGCTGGACTCAGCCTTGTGCTTCCCCTCCCCAGCGTTTTTCTGCACGTATCTGTTTCTGGCAGACTTGGAACCGTTCCGCAGAAACTAGTTTGTGCCCTGCCTTCATCTTCTAACCTTGTAGCACAAGGTATTTCCCACGTCATTAAATATGCTTCGAAAACATGGTTTTATGGCTACATAATGTTCCATCAAATGGATGCAACATAATTTATTTAAACAATCTCTTATTTGGGAACGTCTAAATTGTTTCTGATTTTTTGTTCTCTTAAAAGTACCGGAGTGCGCATTTCCACGGTGGAACCTTGGTTTACGTCTCTGCTCGCTTTCTTGGGGTCGTTTGACAGAAGTGACACTCCTGGGTCAGGGGGTGCAGAAGGTTCTGAGGCTCCTCGGTGGCATTCCCAACCTTCTTGCCAAACAGGCCACCCTGGCGTGCACATTCCCACCAGTGACCCTCCTGCCTTCTGCCCCGGGGAAGGAGGGGCTTCGGGCTCATCTCCCACCCTCATGGGAGGGCCCCCACTGTCAGGCGGAGTCACGTGTGTTGCAAAGGAAGCCCCCTCATTCCGATTGGGGTGCGTCACTTTCAGCAGGTTCCTGCTGCTCCCGAGCTCACCTCTCAGCTCTAGGGAGCCCCAGATAGGCCCCTCGGTTCCCAGCAGGGGACAAACAGGACCTTCTTGGCTTCAAAGGAGACACTGTATCTCTTTGCTGTAGCTCCCTGGAGGGGCTGTGCCCAGGGGAGGGACGCATCCAGCCAGCGTGAGAGAGACGCGGCCATCTCCGGAGCCTGGTCCAGCCCTCCTGCCCAGGACCCGCCCAGAAGCCCTGTTCCCAGGTCCCCAATGCCCTTGCTGGCTCGGGGTTATGGGAGCCACGGAGACTATTTTATTTACTGTGGGTGCAAAGGAGGCGTGAGGAGGAGTCTCCTGGCTGAACTACGTCTAACCCTTCCCCAGCAGCCAAGCCCTGGGCATGTGCACTGTCTCTTAGACTTGGTCCTGGACCCCCCATCCGCGTGGTCCACCCCACCTCCCCCACTCCACCGAGACGGACGCGCACACGCCCCGGGCGCCTGCCCTCCCCACCGCCCCGCATGGCTGCAGGCCGTGGGACCAGCCCCCCCACCCCTGGCCCCCCAGGAGGGAGACGGGTTGGACCACTGGTTTGTCCAGGAGGCACAGGAGGACTTACCCACGATGCCCCGCTCCGTGTAGAGAGCAGCCACCAAGCCCACAGGCTCACCGGCAGCTCTGCCAGCCTACCTGGCGGCGACTCCCCCGAAACCTTCGGAACCAGACAGCGGGGGGCAACCCTGCTCAGTGCTGGCCTGTCCTGTGACCCTTGTCAACCCACTGACTTCCCTGCGCCCCACTCTGTGCCCCGGGGGCCTGGCTGGCCTCTAAGACCCCCTCCCCCACTCCGGGTTCCCTGGCTTACAGACCACTTCTCCATGGGGGGCACCAGCAGGAGACTGAAGGGCTGGAGGGAAGAGTCTGGGGTGTCCCTGCACCCCAGCAGGCCGAGGTGCGCCGTCCCTCCTGGGCTGCCCCCACCCTGTCTCTGTCTGTCCCCTGGCACAGGGCTGCCTGTGCTCACCACTGAGGGCACAGAGGAGCGTGATGGCTCCTGAGGTTCTGTCCCCAGCGCTGTCCCCGCCCCCTGTGCTCTCAGCCCAGCTGGCACCTCTGGGGGCAGCCTCACATTCGGCCCCCCGAGCACCCCTGCCCGAGTCGCTCCCTCCTGACCCCAGGTAATTCAGGCTCCAGCTGAACCCACACCCCCCCACCCACCCACCCACCGGCTTGTCCCAGCGGCCCCTGGGGCCTCTGCTGGGCCTCGCATGCCGATCTGCCACGTTGGGGACACGCAGTCTACACGCTCAGCCTGTGGAAGATGGCGGTCACAGAAGCGCAGGCGTTTGGAAAAGGCTAGCAAACCCACGGGGCATTTCTCGATGGGGGGCCCGAGTGCGTGGTGGGGGCGGGGTTCCTGGGCATCGGTGGCAAAAAGTATCCTTTCCAAGCCACCACCTGCCCATTCTAACGTAGGGCCACGGATCGAGAAGCAACAGAGGAAGGACGCTGAGGGGCCTAAGTGGTGACAAGAGTCCCGAGTTTCTGCACTCAACTCAGGCGCACCAGAGGCTCCCTCCACGCGGGGCTCCCACCGAGCCCGGGGCTCCGGTCTCCGACCCACAGACACAGCAACTCGGGGTGAGGGGGGAAAGACTCGTAGACACGAGCGCGGAAACCAAAGGCTGCGCGGGAGGGAGGCACCCCGGTCCCCTCCGCGCTCCGAGGCCATTAGCGGAGGGCAGACCCCCGCACGCCCCACGGCCCCACGGGCCGCGCCGCCTCCCGCTCGGCTTCCGAGGTTCACAGCAGCAGCCCTGAGCCATTACGGAAAGGTTAATGGTGCTCCGCATTCTCCAGGAAAGAAGGGAAATGTGCGCCGCATCTCGGAAATATTTCCATCTGAAAATGCTACATGAAAATAATTTACGGCCCTTTCTGGAAAACTCAGCTGTCCCCATCTCATCCCTGTGGGCTCCAGATGGGCGCGGTTCTGCTGTTCCAGAAAGCTCCCCCGTGTGCAGGCCGTCGGCGTTTCTGGAGTGCCTGCCGCGCGCCGGGCACTCTGCTAGGCACCCGGGAAGGTGGGGGGAGCCTCAGGAGGGAGAGGCTGGGCCGGCTCCCCACCGGCACTGCAAAAGCGCCAGCCGGTCCTTCCTTCCTGAGAGGCGCACGCAGCCGCACCCGGGACCTGGCGCCGGCTGCCTCGCGGCGACACCTGCCCCAGCCAGCACGTCCGGGGGCCTCTCGGCCAGGAGCCCCTCACCAGCTGGGCGCCCCCGTCTGTGCCCCTCTCCGGGTCTGTTTTTATTATAAATATTTCATTGTTTAGGAGTTTGGGTTTGAGCTGATATACAGCATTTGGCAGGCTTCCTCGCTAGCATTTGGTAATAATTCCATACCAAATGCTACGAGAAACCCTCCCAAATGGAACAGTTTCAAGCCAAGGCTTTAAAACTGGAGCCCGAGGAAGTCGCTGCATCTGAGCATCCCCGGCTCCTGGGCCAGCAGGGGACAAGTGCGCCCGGAACATGGGCCACCTTTGGGCCCCTCCGCCCGCCCAGTACACTGTCCTGCCCTGACCCTGGGACCAGCTGGGCCCGGAGCTGCCCGAGGACGTGAGGCAGGCCGCCCACCCAATAGGTGCTCCGTAAACACCCTGGGTGGGACTCTGTGATGCAGAATTAAATCGTACCCATTCTTCAAACTTCCATTTCCAGGTGCGCTGTGCGGCCACACCTCGATGGCTCCCCACGTCCTTTAGGGGAAAATGAGTTTCCTGGCACCACCTGGGTCCACGGCCCTCCCTGTATAAGTCAGGGGCAAGGTACCTCCCGGGCCCCTGGTGATGGGGACTCAACGAGCAGCCCACCTGGGCCACAGGTGCAGAGTCCACGCTCAGGAAGGCTTCTCTGTGCTTCACAGGACAACCTCCCCCTCCCTGGTGTTGGACAGGAAGGGGGAGGCTTCCCCAGGGACCGCCCTAGCTCCCATCCCCGGAGGTGAGTGCTGAGACGCGCCCCGGGCCACCAGGCCCTGTCTGGGAGCTCAGCCCTGCCGGACTGCCCGCTACGTGGCCTCGGGCAGCTCATATCCCTTCCCACACACCCCCTCCAGGGGGTCTGCAGTCCCTTCATCCCCTCCAGGCGGGCTTCTGAGAGACCTCTCGTCCCAGGACAAGGCAGGAAGCAGCCACCGGCCCCCCAGTCCAGGGAGGCCACAGGGCCACCTGGTGACGCCAGAACCCCCAAGAATCCCCTTGTCTCTCATTTTTATTATTTTCAGGCTTTGATGTCTCCTCCTGCGAATGTATTTTTTAAACCCCGCTCAGGATTCTCAACGGCTCTTGACTCTGAGGGTTTGTGTCTTCCATCTGTGCTGGGACATTCTTACCTATCTTCTCTCCAGTGGCGGCCACTCCCCTCCTCTCTGTCCAGTGCTTCTGAGTGTACACACCTCCCCCGCAGGGAGGTGCTGGGTCTGGGCCTAGCTCCGCCCCCTGGGTCCCTTGGCGGCTCATGTCCCAACTCGTTTTCCTTCTGTGCTGCCTTCTGCCCGGTTTCCCCAGTCCTGTCCCCTGCTGCGCTAAGTCGGTGCTGCCCCAGGGGACGTGTGCTCTCGCGGCCAGCTCTTCCCCGACCGGGAGGCGGGCCTTCACCCAGGCGGAACACCCGAATGTGGAAGGGGCAAGGCGTCACTCCTGGGCCGTCCAGCTCAGAGCCGCCCCACTGGGGCCCTGAGTCAAGCCCCTTGCTTGGTGACATCTGCCTGGGTTCTGGGCGTCTGGAGGTGTCACTTCTGGAGACAGCAGACTCTGCAGCACCATGACCGGCAGTGACCGCGGGGGGCTGGTGGAATGCCGGGGGGCCATGGAGGTCGCTGCCTTTCACCCGCCTGAGGACGTACCGCACCAGCCGTGGAGTGACGGGACCACACGCCGCCGCAGAAGTGAGCGGTCAGCAGGCCCCGCCTGGGAGCCCAGCCTGGCCGGTCTGCCCACCACGTGGCCTCGGGCAGCTCATATCCCTCCTCACCTTAGCTTCCTCTTGTACAAAGGGAGTGTGGCCTTCATACAAGGGAGCCTTCCTCCCAAGTTCACTGCGAAGGTCAGAGGCCTCCCTCCCAGAAGGGCTCCCTGTCCCCAGGGCCGAAGCTCTCCCAGCCCGCGCCAAAAACATCGCATCCGTGGTCATGATGTTTGAAGCCCATTCCCTCTGAGAGGCCACTGTGTCCCTTTATCTGAGTCTCTTGAGTCGACGTGCAGGGCACTGCAGGCAGAGGTGACGCGGTGCCTCCCCCTCCCCCTCCCCCACGTCTGCTACAAATGATGAGAAATCAGGACGGAGCCGGACAGAGGCAGCTGCCGTGAGGGCGCAGCAGAAACCCTGGGGGAGGGAGGCTGAGGCCCGCCGCCCACCGAGTTGCTGACCGCATGGTGACGCCCGACGCCCGACCAAGGCAGTCAGAGGTGGCTTGCCAGCAGTCCCCAAACCAGGCTGCTGGGGAGCCAGGAGCAGCTGTGGGCCCTGGAACCCCGGGCAGGACCCCTGACGACAGCCCCCCCGCAGGGCTCCTGACTCACCCACCCCCACCCTGCACCGTGCACTCAGGAGCCCACGCAGGACTCAGGTGCGGAAGCCAGGAGCCACATCCTTCTCAAAGCAGGGTCCCCCGCCAAGCGCCTGCCCGTCCCCGAGAAGCAAGGGACCGCTAAGGCCCGTGATCCCAGGGGGAGGTCCCCGCCCCGCCGCTCCTCCAAGCTCCAGCGTCTCAGAAACCTGAATTCAGAGGCAACTTACGGAGCCGAAGTTACTGCAGTGCTTGATTGGAATAACCGTTACGTAAAAGCCAACCCAGATGAATCGCCTGTAGGGAGTTGTCTGACTGCATGAGTTTTTACACATCTTTCAGCTAAATCAAAGACCCAAATGCTAAATCTCACACTCAGGAACATCAAGTGGATTTGTGGTGGTCCCCAGGGGACCTGGTGTCCATAAACCAATGAATGAATTACACTGATCCCGCGATGTAGTTCCTCATCTGTGACTGATACAATATTGATAACGCTCTTCACTCCGCTTAACTCCTTCAGGGCCGCACCAAGCACCGGGGCCTCGGGGCGGGCCTGACCTCCGAGGCAGACAGCGGTTACATGGCGGGGGTGGGGGGACCCCGCAGACCAATGAGCGCCGTGGGCCCGTGGCCCGGATGCAGGCAAAGTGGGTACTTGCTGGGGTGTGGGTGGGGTGGGGTGGTGTCTTTCACTGGGAACTACCCGGAATTTGGGGAGCACTACCCCTAGGCTGCCAGCCCGATACGGTCAGCAGGTCCCTGAGGGAGGCCGCACGGGGAAACTGGCTTCAATGGGGCAGACACCTTGGAGATCTCCGGTGTAGCCGCATCGCCTCCACCCGCCATGCGTTTGAGGGTTTCCTCTTCTGTGCTGGCCTGCACGGTGCAGGGTGGGGGCAGGGGAGGGTGATCGGAACGGGTGGTTCAAAGATAAAATGACCCCGGCTGGTCGGGGTGGCAATGGTGACGGTGCCGACAGCGAGAAGCCGGGGGTGACCGCAGCACGCCAACCCCGCCCAGCACCTGGCTTGGGCGCGCGTCTGCCTGAACGCCTTCGCCTCCTGCGGTTCTGCCACACTCACTGTCACTGCAGGAGCCCACTTCGCAGATGAGAGGACCGAGGCAGACGGGCCCCGGGTGACTTCCCCCTCCTGGGTCCCAGTAAATGCAGTGCTTCGGACCCAGAGAAGTCTGACTCCCAAGCGCCAGTGGTGCCCAGGGTGTGCATCTGGGGTCCCCGGGGGCCTGGGAGCCTGTTTGTCCTCAGACTCTTGGCCCTCCAGGTCCTCGAGGCTCAGCCAAGGGCAGCATCTGTGTCCCGTGTGAGCGAGGCACGTGGCCAGGGTCCCGCCTGCAGGGACTTTGGGCCAGGAGGCCAGTGGGACCGCATTTGGGCTGCTCCCGGGGTGCTGAAAAGCCACCGCCTCCCTGAGCCGGACAAGGCCGGTTCCTGGTACCCCTGGGGCTCCTCGGGGAAAATGTGGGGTTACTCACTGCGACTGGGGTTCCTGGAGAGCAGACAGAAGGCAGGTTCAGAGCCAGTCTTTTTATCTGAGGGGAAAGGACTCCTTGACAAAAAACAAAAAACGCTTCCTTTCAAAATGTCTCCTCCAACCCCAATTCCTCAACTCAGCGGGGACTGGGCCCCAAGAGCAGCCACCAGCCCCTTGGGAACAGGTGCGGACAGCGAGCCCGGAGGCGGGGCCAGGCCGCTCAGTGGCAGGGGACCCTGCGGCTCACGGTGCCACCTCCCAGCTCCTGGGCCATCCCGGGGTTAAAGGTCCCCAGTACAGAGTGGCTGCGACCCTCTCCTGTTCTCAACTACGTATCGGAACTCGCGATGGCCACTCAGGTGTCCCCAAAAGGGTGGATTTAAAACCCAACTGCTGTGGCCGACCCTCCCCTGACCCGGGCCTGACACATGTCTCCTGCCGGCTCTTCAAGGCCAGGTCCGCCCCGGGTCCACTCTGCCCGCGACTCCGCCAGGATGGGCCAGCACCCGCTCTGGTGACAAAGACCCAAGGGAACGCGTGCCTCCGCCTCGGGCCAGCAAGGGCTCCGCGCCACGTCCTGCTCGCTCTGGGGCCCCGGCCGGGGAAGCGCCACCTGCCAGCACAGGTCCGTCACGGTGGCAGGGACAAGGGCGTGGCCGCGTCTCATGCGGGTGTTAAACCCGTCTGCTCAGAAGCCACTTTACCTCCTGTAGTCATGTTCCCGAGGCCACGGCCAGTCCTGGGTCCGAGCCTCGCTCCGGGCGGGGGGAGGTGTGCGACACGGGTGTGTAAACGTGCCCTTTGGGGACTCCGGAGAGGGCCCCCGGGTCACTGAATGTCACCCCCGCCCCCCGCACGCTGGCGGGATTTCTTACTGCAGAGCGGGAAAGACTGACATGGGCGTCGACCAGCCCGCCTCCCCGGCACACGGGGCAGAGCGTGGTGGACGGAGACCGGACAGCCATTCAGAGAGGGGACGAACGCGTCCCCCGCGGACACTTGTCCAGAGCCACGCCACCACCCCGGAGCTCCACTCTGACGAGGCTCCGACTCTGCTCCCCGGCCCCGGGACCTGACGTCCGGAAGGCTCTCCTTTGGCCACGTCTGAAGTGCGCGTCGGGGAGCGTGGCCTCCTCGGGGCCGAGTCACTGGCCCCAACACTTCCCGACACCAAGGGGGACTGTAAGTTTCAGCCAGGGTCCCTTCCACCAGCGCAGGCTGGTGACGCCCGCGGTGTGAGAGCTCCCCCAGCGGGGGGCTGCTCCTCCACCTGCTTCCAGAAACTCCCGTGCCCGGAGCGAGCACCACAGCCCTCCCCGAGATACGGCCCCCGCCCCCGCCCCGCCACCGCTGCTGCCTTTGTTCCCTGGTCCTCTCGCTGCTCTCCTCCTTTTCCGTTGTTTTTTCGATTTTTTTTATTCAATACTTTGAAATAATCTAATCCAGCACAGAGTTCCCCTGTGCCCACTGCTCACCTCCCCCGACACGGCGTCTTGTCTGGTCACAGGGAAACAATCGAAGCCAAGAAACCCAGGACCATGCCTCTTGCCTCCCTGGTCTCCTGCAGCCTGTGACGGCCCTGCGTCCTTCGCGACCTTGACCCCTGGGAGAGTCCTGGTCAGCGACGTCTTACACTCCTCCTCGGTCTGAGTTCGTTCGCTGTCTGAGGAGATTCAGGTCACGCATTTTGGGCAAGAATGCCGCGGAACTGGAGACACGGGGCTCTCGTGAATTCTCCCAGGAGCCTCTGCTCTTTCTCTTCCCCAAAGCAGCCAGAGGTGACCTCTGGAGCTGGTTTGCGCTTCGCTTGACCCCGGAAGCCCCACAAAATCATGCAGATCAAACGGTTCAAATCTCCGTGTTCACGTGCAGCGCACTCGTGAAACTGCCCAGGCCATCACGGGTGCGCACCTTCGGGAAGCCACCAAGCATCTGAGACCTGTCGCTTCTCAGAAGCAGCGTGTCCCATCCCGTCGATACCACAGTGCGGTTGGCTGATGTGCCCAGGCCCAGCAGTGGGGCTGGACCCAGGGTCCGAGGCCCAAAAACGAGCGCCGAGGTTTTGCCGCACGTGCTTAAAAGTGCGGAGAGGAAGGCTGAGCCTGAGGGTTCAGATGTGAGTTCTCTGGTCGTGGAGCCGTCCCGCGGACAAAGCTCCCGAGACGTGGCGCAGAAATCACGGAGCTCACGGGCTGACCGGCCCACACACGCGCTCTCCCACCACACGGAGATGATCCCGCTGAGAAAGAGCACCTTGTTCCCAAACCAGGAGAGGGGGCTGCCCAGAAGACACAGATGTCCCAGGAGAAACTGAAAGAACAAGAGCGTATGGCCGGGAGTAAACTCAGCATGAAATAAATACTAATAAAAGAAAAAAAAAAGTCACACACCAAAATAAGGCGCCCTCCCCCGTGCATCGTATCTATGGTTACAGGGTGTCGTTACTTTCCTCTTCCTCACCTGGTGCAGGCGGCGCCGACCAAGTTTCTCCACCTGCAGCCGAGACTATGCGGACGTCCTGCGTCACCCAAACTCCGCCCCGCGTGATTTCTGCCTCCCGCATGAGCCCGCCGGCCACGCTACCGCGACCTGCCGATCCCTCGTGCCTTCTGCACGCAGGAGGAGCCTTGGCGTTCTCCTGTAGGAGAGAGCTGTGCCTCCTCCCCCACGGACTTGCTGATTCGGTTGTCCGTGTATCCCAGCGTGGACGCAGGGCTATGCAACGTGTGAGGTCACAGCCCAAAGCGCTATTTATTTTGTCGCTCACATCCCTCCTGCTCAGCGCCTGCACCCCTTAACTCGCCACACTGCAATTTCCTTCTGGCCCCTCGAGAAGCTCTGGGCTCGTCCTGAGTAGCCTCTGACCTGCCCGGGAACCCACCGCTTCTAAAACCAGTCCTGGCGCCTTTTCCTGGAAAATGGTAGTTGGAGACCAAGTTTGGGGCATCTGCACGCTGTCCCTACGAGGGTCTTGTGCTCTGACGACATCTCAGGAAATGGACGCTAGCAGTGTGCACGGCCACGGCCTCGTGCACGCACGGCCTCGTGCACGCACGGCCTCGTGCACGCACGGCCTCGTGCACGCACGGCCTCGTGCACGCACGGCCTCGTGCACGCACGGCCTCGTGCACGCACGGCCTCGTGCACGCACGGCCTCGTGCACGCACGGCCTCGTGCACGCACGGCCTCGTGCACGCACGGCCTCGTGCACGCACGGCC
>PVKU01006979.1:0-71984 GCA_004027475.1 Anoura caudifer
GGAGGTGACGCCAGGATGACATTTTAGGACACAAGAAGCCAGCGATTCCCAGAAATAAAATTCCACAATTTCTCAAATCCTTTGGCATTCTCCCAATTTCTCACCCTAGTTCTCCTCTGGAGAAATGTGAGCGCTGGGAACGGTAGTGATCCCCGTGACCTGCAGGAGCCTGCCTCTTGTGGCACAGGGCTCCATTCTGCACCTTCCTGGCTCCACGCGAGAGACTGGGACCCGGCCTGCCATCCACTCGCTGTCTTAGCTCCCCAGATGCCCCTGCTCAGACCCTCCCTCTGGAGGCTGAGTGCCCCCCTCCCACAAGGAGACACCCCCCTCCCCCCGGCCCTCACTTACCCCAGCCGCAGTCTTCCTCCGCTTCTTTCTCGTCGGGACGAGGGACTTGCTGCTGACAGTCCAGCTCCAGAACACCTTGTAGTGGTGCACGGGGACGTCCGTTTCCTCGGGGACGTCCCACACCAGGGTCACGGTCATGGTCCCGTCGCTGTGGGTGCTGGTGTTGGCCAGCCGCAGGTTGGCCGGAGCTGGAGGGGCGGACGGGTCTGCAATCCCAGGGGGGAGGACACGTGTGTGAGGGCCCAGGCGGCACAAAGCACACGTCTCCGGGTGTGCTGACCTCAGGGCGCCCTCACGGAGCGCCGCCCTTCCCGGGTGCCACAGCTGCAGACAAGCAGGAAGGAGGAGCCCTGTTTCAGGCTCCGATTCACAGACGGAAGAACCCTTCTAAGGCATTGCCACACTGCGACGACCCAGCCAAATCAGCCTGCTACCAACATGCACGCGTTTTTATGAAACACGGCAAAATCCGATTTAGGTTGGTTGGCATTCGATAGGTGAGCAGGGTAGCCTCGCCTTTGGAAATTGCGAAGAGGAAAAGAAAGCCCAGTTACGTAAGGAACTGTGTCAGGATAGCGGGTAAGAGCGGCAGAGTTCAGCAGAAACAAGCCCGGTTGTATCCACAGTACAAGTTGGGTGACACAGGGGCACCATCCATTTTCGTAATCTCACCATTTCCAGTTTGCTGCATAAACCAAAGCCTTCTCGGCTGTGAAGAGGAAGATTAGGTTCTGGGATTATTACACCGCCCATCCCCCCTAAAATATACGCATGAAAGTGGCTAAACGTGAGTAATGCCGGAGGGTGTCGGCCTCATGTTTGTGCACAGATGCGGCAGGTGTGGCTGCTGCTCACCACGAGCGGTTTACAGATGGATGCGTGGCCCCAGGTACACGCCATCACTAGCTCCCACGGTGGTGCCGCCAGCAGGGCAGACGCAGCCCAGCCACAGCTCCCTGGACGTACGTGAAACAGACTGAAGGCAAAATGCCCGCGGTTTCGCTCTCAGGACCACTCCTGCGTACGGAATGATGGAAACATGGATTCTTTTCAAAACTCTCTTGCTTTTCTCCAAGAAATGGTGAGGTCTGTCCAGAAAAAGTCCAGCCGTTGTTAATGCAATACGAAAAGTTTGCGTGACATGGATGAAACCTGGCAGCCAAGGAGAGGAGACTGGAATGCGCATGCATGAACAATGATGACTTCACTACACCAGTCAGTGGGGGCGGTAGACGCTTGCTGAGTGAGCATGTGCACTGTGTAGCCATCACATTCAAAATGACTGAGCGAGTAGAGCAATGAATCTGCATCCAATTTTGTGTTAAGCTTTACCATTCCTCTGGGGAAACTATTTGGATGATTCAGAAGGCCAAGCTATGGGCAACTGCTGATAGGCAGCGTCATCATGACAACATGCCTGCTCATGCATCACATCTCGTGCAGAGTTTTCTGGCAAAACATCCAATCACCCAGGTGACTCAGCCCCACTACGACCCAGATGTGGGGCCCTGCAACTTCTGGCTTTTCCTAAAACTAAAATCACCTTGGAAAGGGAAGAGATCTCAGACCATCGATGAGATTCAGGAAAATACAACAGGGCAGCTGATGGTGACTGGGAGAGCTGTGTGAGGTCTCAAGGTGCCTCCTTGGAAGGGGACTGAGGTGCCATTGTCTTATGTACGATACTTCTTGTATCTTGTGTCATCTTCAAAAATGTATTTTGCCTATTACGTGGCCAGGTAATTTCTGGACACGCCTCATGTAAGGAGTGGAGGGTGGGCTGGCTGCTTAAGTTTTAAGAACGAGATCATCTCGTAGTTGCTCCTTTCATTAAGTGGCTAATCCAGGAGCCTGACGTGACAATGTGCTCCAGAGATCCTTGTCAACATTTGGCACCCTCCGGTGGCGACCGAGACTTATACCGGACGCGGCTGCACACGCCATAGCTGCTGCTGCAGCTCCTCGGTTCTCTGCTGTGGCTCCGGAGCAGCCACGGCAAAAGGAAACAAACGACCATACCCATGTGCCAATAAAACTTTATCGGCAATAACAGACAGCAGGCAAAATTTGGAACTTGACGGGGCACTGTGACTTTCTAATTGTATACATGCATGGTCGGCTTGGGGGATCGGACGTCGGCATTTTGTTCCCATTTTACAGATGAGGAAATGGAGGTTCCAAGGACAATTCATGCGAGCGAGAGTGTGGGGTGCGAGGGTCAGATTCGCGTCCCGCGACCTGTGGTCTCCCCACCCCTCCGTCTGAGGCTTAAATCGCAGCGTCTCTCCCCATTCGGCTGCGTCAGCTCCCTGTTCCTGAGGTTCACCATTATCCGCAGAAACACACTTCAGGACGCAGGAAACAAGCGCGCTTTCCCCGGTGACAGAAGCAGGGAGGCTGCCTGAGCTCCCACTCCCACTGCATCCGTTCGACGTTCCGTGCAAGACAACGGAGGTTAGCACACGCATCCCGCTGCAGCCTTGCGCAAGAGCAGTTGCCTGGATCCATCATGTATGCGGTGCTTCCGGCCAAGGAAGACCATCCCCGCTCTGACTGGGAGGCGGGCCCTGCAGGCTTGCAGACAAGGCTGCTTGTTCACCACGGAAACCACCCCCGCCTGCGGGCGGAGCTGAGTAGTGCTCGAGTGACCAGGCAGAGAACAACGTTACAGAGAAGTGAAAAGCATACAGTGTATGCGAACTATTGAAAGCGTACTTAAATCGGTGTTTTTATCATTACCATTTGGTCCCCCTTGGCCCCATCCCTCCTGCAATCTCCACACCGTTGTCCAGGTCCATGAGTCCTTTGTCCTTTTGGCTCCATCCCTCCACCCCCCACTGTCCACACCATCCCCTGCATGGGCTTTGGAATCTGGGCAGGGGCACCTCCGCGGGCCCAGATCCTTGCGAATACAGACAATTGCACACCTCACGTCCGATGCTGCCGAGGGCCTGCCCCACGTGCGTGGAATAGGGACTGAGGCCTCAGGACCCGGCAGGCGGTGTGGCTCGAAGAACCCTTGTCCCAGGAGGAGGCAAGGACAGTGATTCACTATGGGAGGGACTGCCACTTCCCTTTGCACGTCATGGGGCAAAAAGTACACCGGGGCATTTGCAGCTTCGGCCATGACAGGACTGGTCATTTCAATTTCTTAATGATGAAGCCGATCTTCCTTCTCCAGCACGGGGTCAAACACAATACAGAGAATTTAAATAAGTGAATGTTGAAACTATCCCAACCTCTGGCCTTTTCGCTGCCGGCAAAAATTACTGACTTCACCCATGCTACGATCATGCATGTTTCCCCCCTGGGGAGAGAGGTAAGGGTTAGCAATAAAAAATACCCCAAAATAGTATTCATCTGGAAAAGAAAAAGCAGGAAAGTGAGTTACCAATCTATGAACAACTCACAAGTTTCTATAAAAATAAGTCTTCGAAGGCACTAGGATTAACTTTTGAAAAAATAAAGGCGTTAAAAGGAAATTAACTTACTTAGTAGCCAATCCCATTCTGGCCGACCACAGGCTAATTTTGTATTTAAACATCACCATAAAGGAGAGAATTACAAGAATTTTGTTTTTCCCATGAAAATCAAGACTACAGCCCAGGCAGCGAGCCTGAACTTAACGAAACCCGTTTCATTGGGTGCTTTTTCTTTTTCTACTTCACTTTACGTTTCTTTTCAGAGGGCTCATGGTAGGCGGGAAAACTCCCTTCCCCTTTTTGGACTCCGCCTTTGATGATGAAGGCGGGTCCCCTACCCGACTCAGAGACACAGATCATTGCTTACCCTTTGGGCAGAGAATTATTTTCGAAGCAGTAACTCTGTCTCAAAAGCAATTTTAAACCACCCGGAGCCTCAGAACTGCGATCCTTTCGCTTCTGGCGCACAGCAGGAATAAATGGGCTTTTATTGGATGAAAACGCGCCGTGTTTGGGAATACTGCAGTGAGCATGAAGAGGTTAGGAAGCGGTTGGTCTGCTTCCCGCTTTCACAAGGGCACCCAGAACCCACGACCCAGCCCAGGCTTTGGGAGGGGCGCCCCACCGTCCATCCTCACACTGGTGCTGACAGAAACGCCTGCCAGGAATGCACAGCTGATTCTGCCCACCAGGCCAGGGCGGTGCAGGCGTCTTTGGTTGGCAAAAAGTGCAAGAATGAAAGTCGGGTAGGTTCCATGTCCGACAGATGTGTAAAGGCAGAAAACAGAACATTTTCACAGTGACCCCGACGTTCCAGAAAACGGTGCGTGTTCATTCAGCCAAAGCCCACTGAACATCACAGGTGGCACCTCTCGTTCTAGAAGGGGCTCAGACGCCATGGGAAGGACCGAGCCAGCAGGGCCCAGCTGCTCCCCGGAGCGGAGACCTTGCAGGCAGTGAGCCGCCCAACATGAGCCCTGGGCACACGGTCTGGGGGCCTCTGTGCCGGATCCCACCTGAGTCTTAGAGGTAGTGCGCGTGTGTCCGCAGAGGGCGCGCACTGCGGTTACCTGGCGTCCGCATGCACAGCCTTGATCCGAGGGCACAGACCACACCCTGCAGGCTCTAGAGACGGCGACCGTTCTGACCACAATGCTCCTGGGTTGCGTGGGAACCATGAAACCCAAGGAGAAGGGCTCTCAAGTCTTACAGACCCCAGCCCCCGAACCACTGTGACTTACTTACTTGTCACGCCTCTCCAAATCATCGCACCTGCTGCAGATGTCCTCTTAGGACAAGCCTGGATGCCTTTATTTGTAATTTCACCTTAGAGCATGCTCCGTGTATTTGCCTGGGGCGCAGGGGGGCGGTGAGCGGGGTAAGTGCCTTCCCTTTTTCCAAAGGACTTTGGCAAAAAGAGTGAGAACTCCACTACATACCCTGTAAGAGAACCTAACTATTAAATTATTCCGATTGCAGCTTTTCTGCCTGAAACGTATGGCTATGCAGACAAAGGGTGGCAATATTATAACAGTGAGCAACGGATTAACCGGCTGAACCGTATTCGTCTTCCCAATCGCGGCATAGAAATGCAAACTTCGAGCAGCCCGTTGAAACCTTGCATAGCGAAAGGCGTAGGAGTGATGCTGTGTCTCACTGTTCTCATTAATACCACGATGCATTCTGTCTGAAATACAGCTAAGGCGTCCAGGTGGGGGGCTAGCTCCCAGGTAGGGAGTGAACAAGCGATTTATCTGCGTCTCCAAAACCTGGTCTTCACGGTTAGCTGAGCAGATGCATGATCCCCCCAGAGGGCTCACGGTCATCTGACACTAGGGGAGAGGTCACCCTGGACACATCGTTACTGTCACGCCCAGTATGTTCAAGGGTCACAGGCTCCTGGAACGGACACTCGTCAGATTCCACGGAGGTTTTAAAGTAGCAAGGGAGTGGGAACTGAACAAAAGGATAGCAATGATGTGGCCCCGGAGGGGTTCCAGTTCTGGGCGCAACGAAACAGAAGAGATTAATTCACACTCAATCTAACCATCATTTCAAGAAAAGCTGCATCGCATAATGTCCCGTGGCCCGCACTAAACCTCCCTCTCCAAGAGTGAATGGAACAGTGCTTCATGCAGACTCCGAAGGCAAAGGCTCGGCAGGAGGCGACAGTGGCAAACCGCCATGCCAAAGCTGAGCAAATCCCTTCCTACCACCTTCTGCAACGTCCTGGAGCATAAATTCCCGTGGCGCCCTCAAACGCATGCGGTCCCATGCGCTAGGAACGGCAAAGCCACCTGCTGGCCAACCATAACTGTGGACACGGACACGATGAATCTACCGCCCGCGTACCGGGAGGGAGGCGAGGGCCGGGCGGGAAGGAGAGACTGACCTCTGGAGGAGCGGAAGTGTTTGCTGGGCGCCGTGAAGCCCCGGGTCCCGTGCACGTTGACTGCGGCCACTCGGAACTGGTACCACCTGCTGGGCCGGATGTTGGTCAGCTGGACCCGCTCGTCTGTGGTCTGAGGGCAAGGACACGAAGCTCAGAGAACCCTTTTACTCAGACCCGTCAGTGGCGTCTGCTTTAAAAATACGCTCACTCATCGGCCAAGGCAACTCAGCCTGGACCTCCCCCAGCCCTTCCGGATGAGGGCTCCCACGCTCAGTTTGAGGAGAGCCATCAGCTCGCAGAGAACTTCTGGGGCAAGTTTTGGTCGCCTGTTCTGCTCACAGATATGTCACCCCACGGAGCGGTAGACGCGGGGACCTCTGCAAGTCAAAACCTTTTGACAAAGGCTCAGGCTATTTTTAAATCTGGGGACTACGTACAGCATTGGAGGGATGGAATCACTCGATTATTCATAGACGCAAATATATGTGTGAGCTCATCATGACGCTAGAGACGAGGAAATAAAATCATCTTCAGTTTACTCAAAGAAAGTGCTTCTTCAACTGGAATGGCTAATGTAATTGGGGATGTAGGTATGAGCAGCCAGGCACTTCAATGGTGCTAACACTTGCTGGAACCGCATTGCAACCCAAGACTCTTTTTTTTTTTTTAATTTGAATATATCATGTAAGAAAGGCAAGGTGTGTTCATATATCTTCATCCAATAAAAAGTCCAAAGCTAAAAGTGGGCCCTCGGGGATGATCCACGGGCTTTGCTCTCTCTACCGCTACGGTCCCGAACATATCAAGTACTGCTGGCCAGTCCCCCTGCATCCCTGCTTCATCAGCCTAAGGGGACATGCACCTGCTTTCAACATGTTCTGCAGGAGACGCGAAAACCTGGGCTGTGAATCACAGGAACCAATGCCTCATCGATGCTAGCGCTGAACTCCACGTGGGCTCCGTGGATGAAAATGAGGAAGTGGAATCGAATTAAACCTTCTCTCAGTTTACGGTAACTTACTGACAGGGATCACCACGTCTGCTTTCACATCTAAAGGAAGCTAAACGTTTCCGAGATCAAAGAGACAACGTGAACCCTTCAACATGGCCTTCCGCCTCATTCGGCAGGACTTCAGACAACACTTTCACCGACTTCATCATTCAGAGTTGCAGCCTTGAGTTTAAAAACTAAATCAGCGTGCTATCCACACCATTTAGCAGCCAAAGAAAGAGGGAATTACATGGGCTAACTATCAAAAAATGGATATAATAATACTTTCAGGTTTTTCCCCTCTCTCTAAAAACACAAGGGATGAAAGAGATATATCATCAGTTACTTTCATAAGTCTTAATATAATTTAGACATGTACAAATGATATTGTACTATTGGTTAAGGGAGTACACCATGAAAATCAGATAGAACTTTAGGCTGAATTCTGAGCATCTCTACGTTTTACTAAAGCAATTTTTTTTTCTTTTGCAAAATACATATAGAATTACTACATTTATTTGACCAGAGTTTTCCCGCCTAACTGAATATGTTTCTTTTACACTCAACTTCTCATTTATCTTGGGGTCTTCAAATTATGTTAGCGTTTACCCCTTTGGGGGATAGTATTATTCATAAAGAAACAAATTTCTCTCCTAAACAGCTGAATACTAAAATTTATTTCCTATTTCCTGAGGAAAAAGCATGGGAACCTCATCCTTGGAGGGCAAGGATGAGGGACTTTTCCCGGCAGAGGCCCATGTGGAGAAAGCATTTGCGTGGTTGAGCAGCGTTAAGCAGCTTCATATGGACAATTTATTCTTTCCCCATCTCCTGTGGCTCCCTTGCAGCTGGTAGTCCACTTAACAGCTCTTAAAAAGAAAGATAATATTTTGCTTTTCTCCCCACCAAACAGAGAGGAAGCGCCACCGCTGAGGTAAACACCGGGCGCTGCGGATCAGGTTGCCAGCTGACCGGCACCCAAGGGGAGCCCTCGGCGGAGGTGTGTGAGCTGCCGGCTCCTTCCCACCAACCCATTTGTGACATGAATCTAACCCACACCACTAACATCCTTGGGTGGAATGAGGGCTTAACTTCGGACAAAGGGAAGGAGCCCTTTCCATGATCAAATATCACACTAACGAGGCCTAAGTGGGTTGTATTTCCTTATCTCCAGCTCTTGGCCGAAATAAATGCAAATGCTCAGATTAGAAAATTATCTCCTTTTGAGCAAACAAGCCAATAGGCAAGTCTCTAGACGTATCGGGTTCTGTCTCCGGGGGTCATGCTGTCTTCCGCAGACACCCATGATAGGCCCACACTGGCGTTATTCCAGGCCATCCGGCTGATGGACAGCTCGTTAGTTTCGTGCCTGCAGGTAGGTGTGCAGTGGCCGTGACCTCCCGGAACAGCGTACGAGGCACTCACCTGCGCCACCGTCTGCCAGTGCGTGGCATCGTCTTCGCTGGGATGGATCCCGTAATTCCACCTCCTCTGGACCACATAGATCACAGGCTCAATGGAAATGTTGAATTTTGAGGACCACTTAATCTCCAGCTGTCCGGTCTGCAGCTCTGTAAACCGTAACTCCTTCCTGGGCTTCAGGGGCACACCTGCAAGAGGACCGCTTGCATGACAGCCGCCTGCGCAGGACACACACTGAGGCGCAAGGGCAGGAGGAGGAATTATCAACAGGTCTCACCCGATGACCTCGATGCGCAATTTGCTTGCATGAAAGTGGCTCCTTCATGTCAAGCTTTGCCATTGGAAATCACCTGACACTGAGGTCAGACCATCACATTTGAAAAGAGTCTCAGCCGCTTTTCTATCAGCTTTGTCACTATTTAAAGGGGGTCTAGCTTGATTCCTGATTCGGACCTTGGCTGGGTAGCTCAGGTTAGAGCATCACCCTCATATGCCAAGGTTGTGGGTTTGATCCCCAGTCACGGCATGTGTAAGAAGCAACCAATGAATGCATAAATAAGTAGAAAAACAAATTGACATCTCCCTCTGTCTCTGAAAATCAATACACTGATAAAAAAAATCTAAATTTATTCCTGATCCTGAACAAGGTTTTCTTCCCCCCAGCAATGTCAAAGGCAGTTTTTTTATGTGCATTCGTTACCCGGCCACACGCCTTGAGGTTAACATGGAATTCCCATGAGGCAAGACTCCTAATGAGTTTAAAGTCATTTTTCCCACTTAGCAACTCTGTTGTATGAACTACTCTAAGGTCATTATAAAATGGTTCCCAGGTTGCTCTCCTTGATTTCCCCAAGAGTTTTCCTTGTGAGGAAAACATCATAGAGCCCAATTCTCTCTCCTGTGGGGGAAATGTAACAAGACTGCTTTCCAAAGCGCGAGTCTCGTGGACGCCCCAAAGCACGGCTGAGACTCCCTGCTGCAGACTTCGGGTCTGAAACCAGAAAATGATGAATGTGCAGTGTTCGCACCTGGCATGGGCAAGGGTGCTCAGGCAAGGGTGCTCCTTCAATAGCCCCTCACAGGTGTCCGATGGAAAAGTCGTGGGTCATTCTTACTTTCCCCCTGCGGTGTATGCAAGTTGTCTGGTGAGTAAAAGGTTCAAGAATCACTGTTCAAAGTAGTAGCCCCTGGGGAAAGGGACTTTCACACGCCTTTGTAGCACGAATGGCAAACGTGAAACTAGCTGAATCATGTAGAGTCTATTCAATGGCGCCAAAGCCAAGATCGCAGTTACATTTCACATCATTTTTTTAAGAGAAGGAGCAGTAGCCTGAAGCAGTGACCATGCCCTTGGAAAGCCCATTCAGGATGGTCTCTCTCTCTCTCTCTCTCTCTCTCTCTCTCTCTCTCTCATTGGAACAGACAGAGAGTGCAGGGGGGTGCAGATGCAAACTGGAAATAAGCTCTCACACCCGTTGATGATGGGGCTGAATTCCAACTCCCTGCCGTTGGATCAGAACTCAGCCCACTGTTGCTTTGGGAAACGTGAACATCAGGAAGCATTTCAATGCATGGGGTTGGATGATTTTAAGATGGCGTATTTATAACTGCTGAAAAGGTCGCTGATTTTTGGAAACCGTTTTCCCGAGGACACGTCCATGGCACTCAGCCATGTCCGTGTGGATGCACCGATGAGGGATGTCCACACGGTGCCTTTACTTTGCCATGAACCTGCCCTGCCTGATTCTTCCGGTGGCTACAGTTTTGAACACGAGAGTGCTGAGTCTGAGGAAGAGTTGAGTAAGGTGCCCGGAGGTATGGGGTGATGCCAGGTTTCTCTCTGAATTTCTCTGCTTCTGCCCACATTCTGAATTAGGAAAACCCACTTGCAGCCGCAGAGAAGACAGGTGGTGTTCTCTTGCACTGTCTGACCCTAACGTCCTTGACATTCCTGGTTGGCCAGGCGAGACACCTGTCAGTCGGTCTTGGCTCCAGTGCCCAGCAACATGCAGGTTCTTCAAGTCTGTGTCGTATTTGTCCTCTCGGTGGCTGAGCTTGAATCAGGGATTCCCCCGACTATCGAGACTAGAACACTTCTGCTGAGCGGTGACTCACAGATGGATCCCCAACCCTTCTCCAGGCTGTGCCCCCCACCCACCACCTGCACAGGCCCCACCTCAACTGCCTGTCCCCAAATATGTCCCTCGCCCATCACATTTATCTTCATGATAACTCTGTGCTTTGGGATATCTACGGGGTCTTGGAACCTCTGTAACTTGCTCTTGCACGGAGGAACGCCTTGGTGTGTTGCTGCAGAGCCTGGTTCCAGGGATGCCCGCATCACTCTGTCTCCGTGGTGACCACCCTCCCTGAGCCCTTCCCTCTCCTGTCTGGACCGCACCGTGGCCTTCTGTCCCATGTCCCTGCATGTCAATCTCTTTTTTCTAACTCCCTCTTTACAGTATTTTGTGGCTGTTTCCGACAGTAGGGGGAGTCTCCCCTTCGCCTTCTGAAACTCTTCAATCGCACCCGATTTCCTGTGAAGAGAAGCTTATCTGTGTGTCCTTGAGCACGCCCGTCTCTACGACCCATGACCCTTGTCTTCCAGTGACCTCTGCTCGCATGGCACACGTATGTCACGGATCTTGCCTCGAAACCCAGCGTGTCCACAAACACTCAGCCTCCCATCGCCATGGCGTCCTCACGGCATCCCCCCTCCCCCCCAAAATGTCTTTCCTTCTGCGTCCTATCCACACACCCGTGAACACGTCCAGGCTCCGTCCACGTGCCCCTCTGAGCCACGGTACCAACGCCTCCCTGTTGGAAACAGAGACTCCATTCTTCCACCCCGTCTGCAACATTTAGCCTGTAACTGTGAAGACGTGCGTTTGGCGGCCTCTCACCACAGCCGCCCGTGGAATGATGATGCTGTCTGCCCCCCACGGACCAGGTCTCCCTCCTTCCCGTACCTGACTGTGTCCCGGGAGCAATGCTCTGCAGGAGCAAACGCTCGGTGCACATTGGATGAGGGGATGGGCTAAGCCACTCACTCACTGGGCACTGCAGAAAACACCTGGGAAATCAGTGGGCACCGGGACCCATGCAAATCTCTGCAGCAACAGCAAACCCCTCTCTGCCTGAGAGGCACGTGGGGCAGGGCAGAAGCACCACCAGCTTCCTGCGCTGGGTCCGCAGCCCCGCATCCTTCCAGGGAACTCCCAGCTCAGCCTTCCATCCAAGCCCCGTGACTGAAACGTTCCTTCCCTCCTACTTTTCAAAGAGGCAAATGCTAAATGCTGAATAGATGAATATTAAGAAGTGTGTAAGAGAGAATAGCTTTATTGATTGACAGTAGAACTTCCCCCAGCGGAAAAACAATTTTGGGTGAGAATTCCAGATATGAGGAAAATCCCAAAGTTAATGGAGGATCAGTCTTAATCGAGAAGTAGCTCTCTATTTTTTTTTAGGAAGAAAGAAAGAAAGGAAGGAAGGAAGGAAGGAAGGAAGGAAGGAAGGAAGGAAGGAAGGAAGGAAGGAAGGAGGGAGGGAAGGAAGGAAGGAAAAAGGTTTAGAGGGATGAGATGCCAGCCTGCACAACACGACTATCCTGTGTCATTCTTGTACTCTAACGGGGCGGGCGGGCACCAGACAAACATTTGCACGGAGCCGGCATGCAAATCGGGGAAGCGAGGAGGCGGGTGCCTGGTGCCTGGGTCACCTGGTTCCTATGGGCACAGTAAAAGGTGACTGCGTCCTTCTGTCACGTCACCCAGCGTGCTCCCCGAGATGGCACGTCCATCTTCCCTGTGCGCTGCGCCACGAATCATCCTCCAGCGTAAAGACAAGCCCCGCCCATGGCCCAGGTGCCGAGGTAGCCTCGGCGCGGCAGAAGCAAACCCACACATCTGAGCCCCGTTGCTCCGGGGCTTTAGTCTGGAATCTCCACCAGCCCCCAAGAGCCTTAATGGACTGCAACCAGCATCAGGGTGATGTCAGTTGAAATGTCTTCGTCTAAAAATCCCTTTAATTGTGATGAGCAACAATCTCGTGATGCGCCTGTGGAGAAACGGTCCATCTGCTTTGCGTTAGGGTCGGCTGGCTCCCTTGATTGCAAGTAACTCCAGCTCTCAGCTGGGGTCACGTGCAGCTGGGCCCCCCATCCCCCCAAGGGCCCCCCTCAGGCCCCCAGGCCCCATGCGCAGCTCCCCACCGGGCCTGCTGGTTCCACCGGCGCCCGGATCGCATAACCAGATGTGCAAGGTGCGGCACTCCGCAGCTGCTTGCCCTTTGGTCGCTGACCCGCACCGTTCCTCTTTATTACTTGTGAGCAAATTAGTCATCCGCAACCCGAACTGTTCTGGACAAAGCTCAAAGGTCCTATCGTATAGTGTCCCACACTGCGTGATGACGCAGGGGCAGCGCTGTCCCGGAGACCGGCTCGCCTCTCGCTGCAACCCGAGGAAGAGAAACCCAATGCCTTCAAAAACGCTGCAAGTTCTACGGAGAGAAAAGCGGAGACGATGGGCAACCAGCGGCGGCCTGCCACCGTGACACTCCTTCCTTGGTATGAAAAGCTCGCTTGTGGCTACGAATGTTACCAAAATGGAGCGGGACGTGGTGTCTCGAAGCCTCGACAATCAGCGATTACCTAACTAACACTTCCCATAAACACAGCCACTACTCGGGGAATTTCGGTTTTCCTCACACAAAGGCACCCTGTGCCGCTTAAGAGGCAGTCCCTGCGATGACGAACCTCGGGTGCCGGCTGGCCCTTGGCACCGGAGCTCCTGTACACTCCGTGAACCTGGCGAATGTGAGAGGCATGCTGACCCTTCCATGCTTTTACAACAAAGCCTGTTTTAATTCATGTTCCCTCGTCAACACGCCCTCCTTTTAAATCACCTAAGGCTTGGCGAGCGCACTCTCAGCCACCATTCTAAGAGCATTCCAATTTTATGGTCACAGGCTTCCACGTTAAGTGGCGGGTGATTCTGCACAAGTGATTCTCTCCGGTTTGTAACGGGAGGCAGGGAAACAACAGGACTGGAAATCCATCGAAGGAACATCAGTGGGTGAGAGGGGAACGTGGCGATGACTCTGAGTGGGAGCCACGATCCTGAGGCTGAGTTTTTAAGGGGAACTGCAGGGGTTACGTCCCGTGCAAGGGAGAAGGTTGCCAGGGGAGACCGAGGCGGAATTGGGACGTGCCTGACTTCCGAGGGACGTGAAGGGTTAAGCTGGTCGATGCTGTTTTATACAGAGTTCTTGGTAAAAGCTCCGCTATGTTTGGAAATCACACCGATGGGTGTTTGTTTGTGAATACACGTGAAAGAGAGAGCGGGAGAACAGAGGCAGAGATACCGCGTTCTACCGGCAATGAACAAATACATGGCTAGTGACGGAGTCTCTCTGTTTCTCTCTGCCCGTGAGGCCGCCACAAGTAGCAAACCGCTATGTATCTCGTGCTGCGCTTCGATGCCGATCAGAACATCGCAGGGTACGGCGGCGGCGGCTTGGCATAAAAGAATGCAGCCGCTCTGCAGAAGGGCGTGAGGGGACACGCCCAATGTGCAGAAGGGCGCGAGGGGACACTCCCAAGGGAAGGTGAAGGGGCCCAGAAGCTGCCCGTGCGTGGGAGCTACCCCCTCGGGAAACTGAGCCCCGCCCCCTGGAAGAGCGAGCGCAGTTCCCGCACCCAGGGTCTCCTGATTCCGATCCAAATATTGAAAGGCCACACAACATCACTCACGTCCTCGGCCTACGCCAAGAGAAAACCACCAGACGGTGGCGTGAAGCAGGCTTTATTCAACAGCGCCTCAGCCCAGCCTGTTTCCCAAGCACCCAGAGGTCTATTCCCCTGCACCAGTGCAACGTAACTGATTCATTCTTGCCAGAGAAGACCATTTAAGAGGCCCCTGATGTAATGCTCTCCTTACTTTCTATTAAATTGGAAAGTATTAATACAAACGGTTGGCTCTGCTCCAATGTGGGTTCATTGCTCCAATCTGATTTCTGTGGTCTGTTAAACATTTTTTGAAAGTTGGTATTTATTCATTTGTCGAGAGAGGGGAAGGCAGGGAGAAAGAGAGGGGGAGAAACATCCGTGTGAGAGAGAAACATCAATTGGTTGCCTCTCATGTGCGCCGCAGCCGGGGATCAAACCTGCAACCCAGGCTTGTGCCCTCGCTGGGAATTGAATCGGCGACCTCTCACTTTGCAGGATGATGCCCAACCCACTGAGCCACTGCGGCCAGGGCTGGTCTGCACACAGGAACCCCGGGGAGCATCAGGGTGCCCCCCAGGCTCGGCAGGCTCTCACCTTTGTACAGCGTCTTGGGCACCTGGCAGGTGTGCCCACACCCGTTCGAGCAGCACTTCTTCACCCCCGAGCACTCGCTGTCCACCTCGCAGCTTTCCACGCAGGCGGCCGCGAAGCCACTGGCCTTCTCGGGTGCGGGGCAGTCGCCCTGCTTGACGGCCAGGACGTACTTGAAGAACTCGCAGCTCGTCAGGCACTCGTAATTCTTCTTGGGGAACAGGGGCTGCGGGAGATCAGGGAGAGTTCTGCTGGGGACAGCGGAGGAGAGGAGGCTCGGCGTCCTCGTTCCCTCCACAGCCCCCTGGAATGGCTCACGGAATAAATGTATCTGCTTTCCATCCCACGGAAGCACAACAGTTTGTGCTAATTTCCGAAAGGATGGTGGCCCACCAGTTACAATGTTGCATCCAGCACGCACGTCACTCATACACAGGCATGCAGCATTCACAGCTTGTTACATTCTCACCGAGTCCACAGTGGTGTCAAATCCCTGATGTTCAACAGCCCTAACCAAGCTAGGAGCTGTTTGGTGGGCCCTGTCACTCCATTCTCTCGTGGGTTGATGTTTCTGGACGCCGTAAACCGTAGTGTCAGCCGCAACCCTGCAGAACCTGTGCGCTGCTGAAAGCCACACACACGTGGGCCTGCTGTGACCAAGCGGCGCCAGCCTCAGTGAGCTGAGCATCGTTGAATAACCCCCAGCTTTTCGACTCGCTGGGCACATGGGATCTCTAGCGGAGACGGAATTGCTGAGGAGCCACACTGCAAAAGCCTGGGCAGGTCTTTCAGAGTCCCAGCACAGGCACCCCCGGGACACAGCCGGGCTGGGACGAGCAGCGAGCTGGTGCCGTCCTGGTGCAGCTGGGAACCTACTACAAACATTGGTGAGAACGGGGACTCCTGTGCTTGCGAGCGGAGCGCTTTACGGGAAACGTGCGGCTCACGCACGCAATCATGAACCAAAGGCACCAGCGCGTGGTCATCCCTAGCACGTGTGTGTGGCAGGCAGAGGACACAGGGTGGCTGCTGTCGCCGCCGGGGGCAGGGGCGGAGGCTCCCGGCAGCAGCTCTGCCCGGGCAAAGAGGGAAACGCTGTCCCTGTGTGCCGGTCCCTAGGGAGACGGTGGCCCGACGTTTCCCCTAAGCCTCTCTGCCCCTTCGAGGGCCGTGGCCCAGATGGCTGCTCCCCCCCAACCACACCCCTCTGACCTAGTCACACCTGCAGCACACCTGGGCAGCCGGGGCAATTGCCCGCCCTGGGGTTGCGCCCTAGCTCGGGTGGTGAGTTGTCACTGGCGGGAGGGAACAGTAGTGGTGCTGTGAGGCCCGGCCTGCGGGCAGCGGGGGGTGGGCAAGGCCACAGCCCCAGGAGGAGAGGACCGGGGACGCCCATGACAGAGGGAAGAGGGCACCCCCAGCAGCCTGATGATGGGACTCGGAGATGGACAGGGATGGTGCTTTCTCTTTATTGGATGTCCCATCGAGTTGGTGCCATCAGAAATACATGGGGTGGCGTTGTTGAACGCAATCCCAGGGAGAAAATAAGAGTAACTTGTGGCTCAAGGCCAGCAGGCTGCCTGCAGTTCCATACTGCTGAGTGCACACACCTGCAGACACCTGCAGACGCCGGAATCACAGCTGGGAACACTCGCCAGTAGCCTGCTTGCATCTTCTCACTGACAACTGAACATGGCTCTCAACCACCTGGTCCCACCTGGGTCCCACCTGCTAACAGCTGCTACTACCTGTGTAACACCTGAACAGGACCTGGTAAGAGCTGCCCATGTCCTGCCTGCTGCTCCCAGTGGTGACAGGGTAGGACTCTCTCCACCATCCAGGGACACCTAGTAACTAACACCTGCCCTCAGCCGCCTGGCTACTCCTCGCTGGTAATGGATTGTAGGACCCCCTGGCCAGATGGGTAACACCTACGTAACCGGGCAGGAGGCAGGCTCGGGGAAGGGTTAGGACCACCACCCAGAGCGTAGTTCACACAAGGCTAGAGATGCGACCATTCAAAAAGGAAAATAACCACCTCACCATGATCAAACTCCCCGCTGGGGAGGTGGGGAGGTGGGGAGGTGGGGAGACGAGCAACGTCTTTATCTCTAGTCCAAAAAGAGGGTGCATCACAGCGCAATGTTTGTCCCGTTGACAATGGCTGGGAAAGCGACGGGAAACTCCAAACAGCACACGTCAGCAGGGGCGTATCCCAGCGACTGCGGGGACCCCAGTAACCCACGGAAACCCCGATGCTAGCGTGAAGTGCCCTCCCAGAATGCTCTGGTTCTACTCTGCAAACCCTGCGGAATGAAAGCCTGCATGTGCGTTCACATGGAAAACATTACGTTGGGTGTGCGCAACCCCCAATTTTCAAAGAGCTATGCAAGCAACAGAAACGGCTGTACTCCACGAGGTTGCGTTCAGCACCCAACGAGAGTCCTTCCGATGGTGTAAATTTAACGTAGGTCACGGCGGCCATGCCCAATGACAAGCAGGCATAACGAAGAGAGTTTATACCATTCGACTCATTAGCAATAGGAGAAAACTTCGAAAAGCTACGTAGAAAAGCTCTAATTCCCAGGTGTGACTTAGAGTGGTGGACGTCAAATAAAACTGATTGTTCGTAATCGTATATGAAATTGAAAAATGACGTCAACTCACTGGATTAGAATAGTGTCTCAATGCAAGGATTTTGCAGGTATAACGTAGAAGAAAGGCTACAGACTCTGTACTGAATTACCTCAAATGTGCAGCTGGTTAATTTTTTTTTTAATCTGTATAAACATTGCAAGCATCATCCGAAGTGTTTCTCTTGTGCTCCATTTCACAGTTCATTTTTCTGTCAGCTTTGGAAGTTCTCAACTCAGGTTGAATCCTCAGTTAGCAATCAGAGAAGTATGCAGCGGGATGTGTAACCAAGTGCTGGCCGGCTTCCCTCGTGCCACAAAATGTATACATCAGGGTATTGGAAACAACACTTAGTTACCAGAATCACCGGCCTCTGACACTGGGCTGAGATTCCCATGGAAATGGCTGGATGAAATCTGACAAGTGTTTACTGCTCGCTGACTTGGAAATCACGGGGCCTGAGCGTGCTCCAAGGTATAACCACAGCAATTGCGTCCAAAACTTCTTCACTGGAAACAGGGCGTGACTCACAGGCAGCAGCAGGGGCCCCTGTTCTTGTTACTCTAATTGCCTATGTACCTGCCAAGCATCGCGCCCTTCCACTGAGGCACAGGAAGGCGGAGAAGGGGTCTCCTCATCTTAATAACTGACTCAGCTAAGGCGGCCAAATTAAGAAGAATCAAACGAGCAGAAACTGGCTTGGGTTGGCAACTTTCGTTCCCAGAGAGAGCAAAAGAAGGATTGTAATCAGCACCATAACGTACGTCTTCCAGGCGATCTGGAAGTTGCCCGGTGTCTTTATTCACTGTTCTCCCTTTTGGCTTGGACTCAAAAACAGGGTGTATTCATCATGATTTTGAGGACCGTGGAAAGAGAAATGTTCATCTGTGCACTGGAGCTTTCTGAGAGTGGTACGTGAGCGTGAAGGGCTATCTTTAAAAGCTCATTATGAATGTTACCTGAGCTCAAGTGTGCAAACAGCTACACGCTGTTGTGTGACCTGGCCCACGGCAGCTCCTCAGCGGGAGTGGAGTAAGCGGCCTCTTTCTCCCCAACACGGGTGCAAGTTTAGTGTTTAATGTTTCCTACTTAACTGTGCTCTTGTTTCTGTCGACTAAAGGCAAATTTCGGTGCCTCCTACAAGAGTCTTGGGTAATTCTCGTCAATTGGGTTGAAGAAATGTCAGTGGTTCGGCTATAATTGGAAAACATACGATATCTGTACACAGGCCTCTCACCATGCATTTAATTAAAGCTTAATGAGCATTTTCCAGTTGAATGGAAGAAGGACAAAAATGCACACAGGCCAGAGAAAACGAGGGAATAGTAATATTCTAGACAGAGAGAAAAAGTGTAAAGGGGTCCTTTAACAGCCCGTTGGAAATTCTGTGAACCACTAAAGGTCACATGGTTATCAGAAGAAAATAGTGACCACTGAGGATGTACTATTTCCTGTGATGTGACAAGGTAAGTACCCATAGACTTGTTGGGAGGGATGCAAATGTTTTGGGAAGTTGAGAGTTCTTGGAATCACTGTGACTTCAATGCCTACACACTTCAGGGTAAATAAAACTATGCACGGCAACAGAGACGTGTGTGTACAATATTAAGTTTCTTGGTTATCCGATTATGTCTGGTCTTTTATGGCAAGTTATTCATTATGAGATTGACATGACTACAATTTCTCTATAAAACTATTCGTCTGAACCATCCGCAAATCACATAAATGGCAACTTTTGCCAGCTCACTGGCTGCAATTTAAAATACGGAAACCTTGTGGCTACTACGCTCATTAATTTTTGCTTTTTCTGCCCTTGCTGCATGTGACACGAAGAATGGCGTAGACCCCAAAGATCATGTATTTTTCCAGAGTAGTTAGTACGTAATGGATGTCATTATGCACCCAGAGAAGTCGATAAAACTAAGTGGTGAAAGAAAATACCCTCGGTGCATTAGATGAGATGAAAATCCTTCCTACTTTAATTAACATTACGTTTAGTATGGGTGAATGCTTATAAGCCTCTTGCGCATCTCATCTCTTAGCTAAAACACTGAAGTATTCTTTAGTGGCTGATCTGAGCAATGTCCTAACTCAACTGACCTGTGGCAAGTGATAAACATAAAATACTGACAACAGTAGGTAACAGGGTTTGGATGTTTTTAAAAAAGACACTGCTATCTTCATTTCGATTGGTGAAAATGAGACTTAATTGTGCCATAGAATAATTTCTGCAGAAATCATGGCACGATGAATATAAAAACATCAAAATCATTAAATCAGCTTAATACGTTAGAAATCATAGAAACATGATTGGAGGAAAGACTGCATCTGGTTCAACCCAACAGAAGTGTACAATGTGCCAAATCTCAAACATAGCAGCCTTTGCTACGAGCTGGGGTCTGGGTGGGATCTCTTCCTGCTCCAGCTTATATACACAAGTGCAACATTGAGTACAATGCCCCCAAAAGGATTTTCCATCACCATCACCACCATCACCACCATCACTATCACCATCATCATCACCATCAGCACCATCAGCACCATCACCACCATCACCATCATCTACACCATCATCACCATCACCACCATCACCATTGTCATCACCATCATCATCACCATCAGCACCATCACCACCATCATCTATACCATCATCACCATCACCACCATCACTGCCATCAGCATCAGCACCATCACCATCATCGTCATCACCATAACCATCATCACCATCATCACCACCATCGTCACCATCGTCATCACCATCACCACCACCATCGTCATCACCATCATCACCATCATCACCACCATCATTGTCAACCACCACCATCATCGTCACCACCATCATCACCATCGTCATCACCATCACCATCACCACCAACATCATCACCACCACCATCAACATCACCATCATCATCACCATCATCATCACCATCATCACCACCATCACCACCATCATCGTCAACCACCACCATCATCACCACCATCATCACCATCGTCATCACCATCACCACCAACATCATCACCACCACCATCATCATCACCATCATCGCCTCACCATCACCATCATCACCATCATCATCACCACAGCATAGCAGAGCACTTAATCACTAACAGGGGTTGCGGGTCTACCATCCCTCACCCTCTAACAGGTGCTTTACTTGCTCATTTCACTTATTCCCTCCAGGTCCCACAGCCATTATTATCTGCATTTTACAAAGGAGGAAACGGAAGCTCAAGGATATCATAATATCTCAAAATCACAGACAAGTAAGACTGTGGGCCACTTGTGCAGCCAGTGTTCTTCCAAGGACCACCCATATGTCAGCGTAAACTAAAGCCACTGAGTCTGCGGCTCTCCACTCCCCTCCCTCTTCAGATCATCTCAGAGAGTCTGCATTTCCTGATGTATCAAGGGTAGAGCAGGGGGAAAAACTGCATACATAGGCATGTGCACATATGTGTGTGTATATGGTATACATGCACATGCACACAAGTATATATGCAAATTTCACATATGCACATCAAAAAGGCAGGTATATTCCAGGAATGCTGATAAAAACAAGAAACACTAAAATAGAGCTTACAATATGGATCTTCAAGGATATAAATATAATTTTTTACACATTCGGGTAGAAAAGGCAAGTTGATTATGATTGAGAATATATATGGTTTTCCTCAAATTTGTTTCTCTCTACAAAATTTAATGTGTGAAGCCAATAGAGCAATGGTTATGTAGTAAGAAGAAAAATGAACATATCTAAATATAGAAAATCAGCTAAGGTGTTCTTTAAAAATATGTGACAAATAATCTCAAAGACATAAAGACATAAAATACATGGTGTATATAAATATAACATATAGTAACATACATAAAGTAAATATATGTGAAAATCAGAGAAGTAGTTGCTGAAATATGTTAGATAGAAATATTCTCAAACACGTAAAGACTCAGAGGAGAAGTGCTCATGAGCGTTTCTTGCACCACCATGCAACGGCACAATCCAGGCATTGCAGAGATAAACAGAAAGCAAGAATAGATGGGCTAATACCATATTAAGTATCCAATGATATACATTGGGAACACCCTTCCTGGTTTCAGAAGCTGTACCCACCCATGGCTAGGACTGAGTGAGAAACCTTGGGACCATAAGCCCTAAGGAGACAAAGCTTATCTTCTTGGCAGGAGTTCTGTCTCTGCCCCTTTTACTTCACCCTGACTGGCCTCAGCAGGTGACTGGTTAGCGAATGATGGTTAGGATTTCTCAAGGGAGGGACGACCTAAGACAGGCATGGTCATGAAGGGGCCCTGAGGGAAGGACTTGGGGGGCTATAGAAAGAGGGGGTGATGGACCCTCACCCCTTGACTCTGACATAGCCTGAGTCCTCATTCTGTCTGGGAGAAGTTTCCTAATCTCTTGGCTGCCTCCCTTCCCCTGCCTGACTTAAGCCTGAAACAATGCCACAGGGCGGTGCAGCCCTGGGCAGGAACGGGCAGTTCCCTGGGGCGATCAGGCCTAAGAAAGAATGCATAAGATCCTGGGAAACCAGCTTTGCTAAGAAAGCCCTCAATTTTCCGATAAGCATCCAAGCATAAAATGAGCTTGTTTCCCAAAGTTTTATGGCCTTTAACTAACTGACCCTGACTCAGAATAAGCCCTCGTAGTTCTCTGAATGTTATCTACTGTTTGATCCTTACTGCCTGACAATGACTGATGAGCTTTACCTGTATTCCTGTGCAAAACGAACCCAATAAAAGCCCATTGAGGAACAGGCTCCAGGCCCTTCTCCCTTGAGAGATTGGCCACCTCTCCTCCCCAAGCAGATCATGTCTTGGTAGACTTATTCTCATCTGTGGCAGATGGGGGGGGCTCTGCAGGTGGAGCCCCCACACACATATAGTTCTATGAGAAAAAAAAATTCTGTGCCATTCACTTGGACTTTGGGTATAACAGCAGACAAAGTTTGTCACGGACAATTTCAAAGAAAATGATATTTTGGACTCCTTTTCAAAAACAAAGATAAGATCAAATTTCAAAACCCAAGCACAAAGACATTGGCATAAATTTTAATCACTTTGCCACGCACATAAATAAAAAGCTGAAGTTGAATAAGGTAGGCGTTATGGTTAAGGAAGAGAATTTGATGTCTTGAAACTGAAAATTAAATAATTTCAGAGACATCGGTAGGTAGGAGTGGTGGAAGAAACACATTGGAGGGACTGACTTTGAACTTAGCTTTAGGACATGAGTAAATAATAAAACAAATATGAAATTCCCAACATAATCATTTCAACCTCATAGTATTTTCTATAACCTTCTCCCCCTAAAATCTGGGGGTTTCTCTTTCTTCCGTTATATTCCTGTGATATTAAACTTCCAGCATGATTAAACCCAGCTTGCATGGAGAAACATCTGCAGAACAGCAAGTACCCTGGGGTCCCCAAGAACGTCCCCCCGTTCAGTAATTCCCTAGCAGGTCTCACAGCACCAAACACATGGCTCTGCTCACAGCTGTCATCTCCTGCAGCACAAGGGTGCCAAGAACAATCAGGAGGGAAAGGTGTGTGAAGAGATGTCTAGGGGGACCCGGGACAGCCTCTGAGAGTCGGCGCCCAGTGGAGCCCCCGGGGTGTGCTGGGTTCTTCCAGCCACAAGCGGCGGTAATCCTTGGGAAATGCGGTCAACCAGGAGGCTTAGCAGACACACAATGGCCAGAGTATCTACCAGGGGCTGCTCACAGACGCACCTTCCGCCTCCCAAATGCCAATCTCCCAGGAGAAAAGCAGGTGTTCAGCAAACACGGTGTGAGGAATGTTGGGGTCCTCCTGAAATCTAACTTTCTGGACGGCAGCCAAGCGCCCGCCTTTGAAGTGGAACTTCTAAGCACCGCAGTCTTAGGTTGCTATGGCAGCTCTCACGCCCAGGTACCCGTGGCTACTCTGGGTCCAGAACTGGAAGTAACAGTTGGCTTTTACTCTCTTGTGTTGTTTGTTGTACTGAAGTTTTTAAATGTGTATGTAGAGCGCCTACAGAAATAAAGACATGGTACCATTTTAAATAAATCAGAATTGCCAGCTGGATCCATTCAAAGGGGGCAACTAAATGCTAAGTATGCATGAAATTGGAAAAAGCACTCTCAGTTCAAATGTTCCCAACTTATGCTTGGAAATGCAATTATAATCTGCTTGGAAACTCAATGTCACATGCTAATTTATTAGATGTGATTACAGTTAGCTTGGTTCCCAGGCAAATTGTAGGCCCTTTTTTTTTAAGAGAGAGGTGGTGGGGGGTGGAATTGAGGGAGAAAGAGAGAGAAACATAATGAAAGAGAAACATTCATCTCCTGACCTCCTGTACACAGCACAAGTGGGGACTGAACCCTCAACCCGTGCAATGTGCCGTGAGTGGGAATTGAACCAGCGACCTTCCACTTTGCAGGATGATGCCCAACCCACTGAGCCACACGGGCTAGGGCGAGCACTCCCTTCTGAGACCCATTTCCATCTCTTTATTTTCCATCATTATCAGAATTGCATGTTTTCGGTCTACAGAGTATCATGGAAGAAAAGCCCAAGGACTTCACGGAACTAGTAGGCAACTGAAAGTGAGGGCCTGATGGGGAACCCCAATGCCAAAGGGGGACTCCCAGAGACTGCTGCATCAAGGGTGATGTGACTGTGGGCCCTGCAGCGCCCACATGTCCCCGTTGGACATGCAGATGCGTGCCCACGCCGACTGCGTCTGCAGCTGCGTGTTGGCAGAATCCCAGTGATCTATGCACAGGATGAACCTGAACAGAGGTATTTGGATCCTGCGTTGCCTCTGCAGAAGCAAGAGCCCCCCCACCTGTGCACTGACATGGACTCATTCCCGGGAATCTGAGCTTACAATGCAACGCAGCTCCCACCTTACGACAAGATTCTCCGCACCTGTGGCAGGCAAGCCTTTCCAGGAAAACACACGCAAACATCACTTCCTCGGAATGGGAGCCCTGACCACAGCCCTTCTCTGCCTGCTTTCCCACTGGGGCGAGCTTAAAGAGGGAGCCGAACCTTCTAGAAAGAGCCGTGTGCATTCGGTTTGGAGCTCCTCCCTTAGAGTTTACCTATGCAGTCCAGTGGCTCCATAGAAGCCGTCCGACCTGGGCTGCTAGCCACGCCACACGACAAAATTCTCCGGGACCCTGTAAGCGTAGGTCCCACAGACTGGCCACAGATTCCCGGCGTGGTGGCCTCGAGGAAAACAGCTCCTGTTGACCTAATGTGCGCTCTGACTCACAGGCATCTTTCTTTCTCACTCAAAGGCGGTGATACCGCATTTTCCACGATATGCCCCAAGCTGCTCTCAGACAGGGTAGCTCTTCAATCATTCCGTCTCAGCTGCTTCTGAACCTCCAAAACTCATCCAGTCCCCCAGCTGAGTCTCCTACGATACTATCCCCCTCGGTGGCACATAAAGGTTCAGTGAAAACTGAGCCTCACTATTAAAGAAAGAAAAAAGAAAAGCCTGCGTTCCATCGAGAACATTTCCTGCCTCGTCCATAAATTATCGGACAACGTTACAAAGTCCTTTGATGCTCTTGACATGTTCAGGAACTGCATTCTCCAAAACTTTAAAATTTGATAGAGGGACATAAAATGGCATAGCGTGAGGACCCTTTCTTCTATAAGATGACTGGTAAAGGAAATCTCCTAACAACTGTAAAAATTCGTGAGCGTTCCTTGAAGCCTTTCCATGCCATGACTGCCGTAAACCCCGAGTTAAAAGGGAAATCTGGATGAAAACGGCACTCTTCACCGATGCCCAAGCATCACCATCACCACAGCCAAGTTCAGCCTCACCGCCACATAGACCTTGCATGTATTCTCAATCCACGAGGTGGTGACCGATTGTATTAGGTCGGTCTCGGTGAATGACTCACCCTAAAAATGCTCAAACAGGGATTGCATTTTTCAGGGTTCCGTTTATTTCCACAGGATGCTCAGACACATACCCCAAGACAAAGGAGAAGCCAACCAACGAGGAGCAGCCACAGACACATAACAGCGAACAAAGGACCACACTGAAGGTCGAGATGCAAGTTCGTTGAGCACCGAGTGGCGTCTCCTCGCACAGTCGCGCACGTGAGCTGGGCTCTGTGTTCCCCAGGGCTCAAGGTGCCCTTCACACTTCCTGCCAGAGAGATGACACTTTGTCCACCAGCCCCATTGTAACAAACCACACAGGGTCCAGACGACCTCACAGTGACGGCAGAGAGAGCAGCCATCTCCGTTGGGATTTGCAGGGACAAAGGTTTCAGACGGCCTTCAGTGACAGCGCCCTTCTCGGGGACCAGACAAAACCATATCGACCCACAGGCACGGACACTAAGTGACAGTAATGGGTTTATAAAGGAAACGCCCTGGCCCTGCTGGCTCCTTCAGACTCTACAATGGCGTGTGTGAGTTCGTGCAGATGCGTGCTTTGGGTGCAGACTGGAACGCAGCCCTGGCCGGGTAGCTCCGCTGGCTAGAGCATTGTTCTGATACACCACGGCCGTGGGTTCAATCCCCAGTCAGGGCACATACAGAATCAACCAAGGACTGCATCAATGAGTGGAACAACAAATCAGTGTTTCTCTCCCCTCTCTCTCTCTGTGTCAATAAATTTTTAAAAATCTTTAAAAACAGAATAGAACACTCTCTTCTAACAGGAGTGTGCTTTACCGACCATGGACAACACAGGGACCGTCTCACTACCGTGTCTCTGCCCTTGTCCATCAGTGCTGCTTTTTTACGTGTCAGCCTCTGCTCTGTCGGATGTGTGTCCAGGGGCCTGATTCACTTCTTCTCGTTTGCTGTCTGCAGTACGCACACCCTCAGTGAGCCCCTCAGAGTCACGCCCTGGCGTGGTCACCTCCCTGCGTGCATCTGTGTGTTGGTAGGGGGAGGGGGGCGTGCTTGCCACCGAGGTGATAGACTTTTCTGTGTCTGTTTGAACAGCCACGGAAGCCACAGAAGGCCCAAGCACTGTTTTCCTTTGCATGTGCATTCACACACACACACACACACACACACACACGAAACACCCAGGCTGCAGAAGCGCTCCAGGCCCACTGCACCCCGGTCACCGGCAGCCACGCGGAGGGACACAGGGCCCCCGGCACTACTTACCTCGCAGAAGCTCTGGCAGGTCTCCTTCCGCAGGTCCCAGGACTCCTTGCAGGGCTCCAGGCACTGAGGACGGACAGCAAAGGTGAGTAAGACAACAGGCCTTCCAGGAGGCAAGAGCCCACTGGGCCTTCAGTTCGGCATGCCTCCTTCTCCGCGGCATGGGCGGGGCGGGGCGGGGCTCAGCTGCACAAGGCGGGGTGCGGGGCAGCCTCCTGCTCCAGGCAGGGCGGGTGCAGAAATGTGCATTTCAACACAGCTGAGGAGTCGCACAGTGAGGAGGGGACCCAGAGGACAAGCGGGGACGGCCACTCTGAGGCAGAACAGGCTGCGTCAGAAACACTTCTTAAAGGTGGGCATCACCCATGGCTTTGCTTTTCCGACAAACTCTTAAGTCTAGCTTGGTTTGCTCCTGGCAAACAGAGATGCTGGTTTGTGTACTGGCCTGGAAGTAACTGAGCAAAGATGCATTGAATAAATACATGTATATCTACACACACACATTGTTGCTAACTTACATCCTTAGCTCAGTAAACCAAACGGTATTAACATTCACCCAGTTTAATCGCTCTATTAAAGTATATTAAATAAACCTGACATGGCTTTCAGACTAAAGTTTTAATATCTACATGCATTACCATGGATATAGGCATTTTAATAAAAGATAAGACATAAGACCCACTGTTCAATAACAATAATAATAACAAATAGTATCTTTGAAATAATAAAGTATATATAAGTACATGTATAATACATAGTTTATTCCTATCTGTAGCACATTATGTAAATAGAATGAAATAAAAATAGATAGCAACAAATAGGAGAGAGCAGGTAGCCCTCAGAGTGGAAATGAAAATGCTGCATTCATATGAATGGAGATTGGATTTTCAAAATTGTATTTTTCACGCAAGTTTGAACTAATATTAGTACTATTGGTAAAACTAATAGTCACGTCTGGTTCAATGCCGGCCGTTAAATACTGGCCCAGCCTGGCACCCGTAAGCTCATCAATATCCCATCCACACGCTTCCTATTTCCCTTTGATGAATTTCTCCATGAGGACCCCGTGCCCAGGGGAACTCCAGACGGGTGTCATGTACAATTCAGGGTATACGCCGCCCGGACTTTGTCAGTCTACCTTCAAATAACGTCCCGATTCTAAAATAAACATGTAGTTTCACAGTAAACTGGAAAGTGTAGGATAAGAGTTAATTTTCAAGTATCTCTTGCCATTTTCAGTTCAAATGGATACCTGAGAACAAACCGCCGCACCTGTATCACGGCCCCGCCGTTACGGCCATGCTCCTGCAGGTGTAATGGACGGCCAGCGACAGGGGCATTCCCCTGGAGGTCACCAGAAATGCTGGTACGTGGCCTGCTTCTAGCTGTACAGAGTCAGGGTCCCTGAGATCGGGGCCCAGAAATCTCTTTTTGCTAAAGATTTTATTTATTTATTTTTAGAGAGAGGACAAGGGAAGGAGAAAGAGAGGGAGAGAAACAGCAATGTGTGGTTGCGTCTCGCACGTCCCCCTACCAGGGACCTGGCCCACAACCCAGGCATGTGCCCTGACTGGGAATCGAACCAGGGACCCTTTGGTCCACAGGCCGGTGCTCAATACACTGAGCCCCACCAGCCAAGGCAAGGCCCATAAATCTTTTAGCAAGTCCTCCTAGAAGCTGTGATATTATTAAAGTTCAAAAGGAACCACCTTTTGGTGGTAAATCTTTTACAATATGTATGTGTATAGAATCATCACTCCTATGACGTTCAATGTCAATTACAGCCCACTAAAACTGGGGGGGGGGGTGAGAGAATTGGATGAAAACAGAGTCTGTAGCATCTCTTTTTTGTTTCAAGTAAGTTTCACTAAGAAACAACCTACGTCCTATGAGCATGTTTTAGATCCTATATTCTTTCATATTGCATACAAACGATTCCTTTTTCATTAATTGAGTTTTAAAAAACTTGAGCTCATCATTGAGATTTTTTCAAGGCCTTTCCGAGCTTAAGCCACATTTACTGATGTTCCCCTCCCTTAAGCACGTTCCAAAACAAATGTACACTTTTTCACTCAAAGGACAATTCTAAAGGAATACCCTTTTTCTAACAGCAGTGAAAGAGTTCAAACATTGTCTCCTGGACCTATTTAATGAGTCCCTTCCTGTGTGTGTGTGTGTAGAAATCCATCAATGCCTTATCTACGGCCGTACCACGCCGAACGCGCCCCATCTCCTCCGAAACGTGCTGGCGCCTTATCCTCAGGGCTGTCCTGAAGATGTGGAGACGCTGGCTCCCGGGCTCTGAAGTTCCGTGGCGTTTGATCAGCCTGCCTGACCCAATTCCTCCTCGAGAGCATTTGAAGGGAACAAAGGCACCGTCTAAGACACCCTGCGGTTCTGTTGCACTGGAGAAGTGACCTTCGAGGCACCGAGACCCCTCCGCAGCCGCTGGGGGTGCTCCTGGACATGGGCGCAGCCACTTGCAAGCTCAGTCTGCCATTTGATTCTGGAAAGATGCCGCAGGCGTTTAGTCCCTATCAAAGCTGCTCAGGGCAGGGCGGCTCAGCGTGTCCCCAAGTAATCACATCGTTCCGGTTTTCTGTCCGTGCTGAAGGTGTCAGTGATGAAAACACGCTGGTGCCCGTGTAGAAGGTCGCATTTTTTTCACATCTCCACACACCCATGCATGGAACACACCGGGCCTCCGGGATTTCCACCACAGCAGCTGGCCAGCCACACTCCTGACAGCGTGGAGGGCCAAGTCCTTCTTCAGAACACGTATCCCTTATGCAACTGGGCGTATTTGTGAGCCGCTCATGGAAGCAACACATGACATACCTGTCGGGCTAATCCACAAGCTGTCTTCCAAATTTAGCCCTGGGAGATGCACTTCCTTTACAGCCCTCTCGTAACTGGTTGCTTGCCTCACTTCCAATAACCACTCATCAGCGGTGCCCAAGCGCCATCTCTAAATGTAATGAATGACAGTACAAAGTTTTCCTTCAATCATCCTCTGTGAAAACTGTCTGTCAAGAATAGCCAAACGCAGCCAGCTGAGTAGGTTTTGCAGGATCAACTTGCCAAAGCTCACTTTCTTTACAGTGCTGCCGGCTTGGGAAATGGTTCCAACCAATGCCAAGGACGGGAAACTGTAATGGCAGCCATTTCTCTCTCACATCAGGCAGGAAGAAAATACTTCCTGTTTCTCCAAGGAATTGTCGCAATTTTTTTAAAAAAATGTTTTGCCAAAAGATGCAGCTGGAAAGAGAACTAGTCCAGCTACAGACAGTTGCACTGGAAGTGACGGTGTATCGCGGCTGTACGCGCCCTGGTCACCTACTGCCTCAGTCTTCAAAAAAAACAGTAATGAAAGGTAGTCCTAGGAAGCGTTTTATTTTTAGGTATGTTTAAATCCTCACCTGAGGATATGTTCATTGATCTTAGAGAGAAGAAGGGAGAAAGAGAGACAGAGGGAAACATCTATGTAAGGAGAAGTATTGATCGGTTGCCTCACACACTCACCCGGACCAGGGATCAAACCTGCAACCTAGCGATGCGCCCTGACCAGGGATCGAACTCACAACTTTTTGGTGTGTGTGGGACAATGCTCCAACCAACTGAGCCACGCAGGCAGGGCGATACTAGCAAGTGTTTTGGGCTTTCAGGTTTTGGAACGATCCACTGTTTGAAACCATTTCCTCCCAACCGACTGCTTCAAACACAATGAAGAAAAACTTCAAAATTCAGATGAATTTTTTTTTTAAATCAGGTTGGGAGAGCCAATCACATAAATTATCACTGGCAAAACAGATGCCAATTATTTACTTCACATAGACAAAAACTGGCAATATCGCTTGCTTAGATGATAACTTTGTACTAATCTTACATTTCAAAAGGCACTGTAACAAAAGCCGTTGGTGCAATCTTCCACTAGCATAGCACACACGACAACGCCGAGTCCTTGGGATTCCCCTGCCACACTGGCCGCATCCAGCGGCACCTGATTAAACACCTGTGGGCTGCATCTGCAGGCACACCGACATCAGCTTGTCACACGTACCTAGGTTGGCACGCTCAGACGCTTCCAGGGACCACGCAAACACAAACAGGCGTGGAGGATGGGGTTGCGTTAAGAAACAGGAAGAACGGCAAACCAGAGCTGCCCCGATGTCCAGGGAACTGTCCCTCCGGTCGTCGCCGGCACTGCCCGGCACCCCGAGTTGCCCACCGAAGTCAGTGACCTGGATTTCATGTAAACCTCTCAATTTTCAAGTGTGTTACACGCCCTGTACAGTCTCTGTTTGTTGTGGCTTGTGGACAGTGTAGGACAGTAAGTAAACTCTTTGACTTGCCTGGTGGCTCAGAATGGACAGATGCAGTTGGTGGACATCAGGCAAGGAGTTGAGATGCTCTGACGTGTGACAGCCGAGCACAGAGGCACCCGCTTCTCATAGGCAGGATCAGGGACGCTGCTCAAACATCCTTCAGTGCCCAGCACAGCTGCTCCTGCCCCCGTGCCAAACTATCTGGCTGCAAGTGTTCGAGGTGCTGCGGTAGAGAACTTGTGGATAAAGCACCACAGAGATGCGGTGCCCCCATCGTAATAACAGGGACGGGCATGAGAAAACCACATCCTCAAGGAAGACCAGGAAAGGCTACTCAGCTGCAGCCTCTGATCGTGGAGAGATTCTGCCTATTTTGGCTGCGTTCATCCTTCTTGGGCACGGGTTTGAGAGTGTGAGTTCCCTGGTAAAATCAGCAAACAATTATCGCATCAAGCGCAGAGCAGACGGGTTTCCATGGACCACATCTGGGCGATGAGCAGATCTAACCTGACCAACTTCCTCCGCCTCACACGGATTGCCTCCTCGAAGCGGGCCTCGTCTCTGCTCCCCAAAGCGACACCCTCCTACCGATGGCCCGCTCCCCGGTTTCTTCCTTCACGGCGCCTGCTGTGTCCCTCCCCCAGCTCCACAGCCGCTCACGCCATCTGTCTGTGACCATTGCTGCCCACACAGCACGCATGGCTTCCTCCTCCCTGCAATCACGTAGCATCCCTCACAGGTTCCCCCAGGACCTGTCACCCTTCCTTCGTGACCACTGCGTGGAGTCCCTGTGGGACATGGCAGCCTCAGTCTCTCCAACTGACTGCAGACTCCTCGTAGGAGGGAACGTGCCTGCTCGCCGTCTTGTGATCCTTGACGGGGCGGACGGGATTGAGCATGTGAGGGGGAGGGCAGACCCTGAGGACCCCCCCAGCCCCCCGTGCACGATGGGTGAGTGCCGGCTGACAGTGCAGGAACGGAAAGCCTTGGATTGGCACCCTAGCTGCTTGTGTCCAGTCTACAACAGGGAGATCGCGCAGCCTGTTAGTGGATTCGAACAGGAGCGCGCCCTCGTTTGTGTGAACTTGGCAAAACATGACCGAACAGGAGCGGCGGGCAGCTGGAAGCAGCGCGGACACGCAGAGAACCTTTAGAGTGACGGGCGCAGGGACCCTCAGAACAAACCCGCGAGGGTGTGTCACGCTAGGCACTGTTGTTCTTCCTTGTCAGGGACGGCAAGCAGCCACTGAGGGAGGCTGGGGACACAAAGCTGGTGGCTCCAGCGAGCCTGCAGGAGTCGGACCGCGCGGTGCTTTGGCCCTGCCGAGGGATTCATTTTCATGACAAAGCCCCGCCCTGGTTCTGCCCCATGCCTACAAGGGCTTAGTGAGGTGGTGCATGCAAAGGGGATTTGGAAACCAGCAGGGCTTTGCGAATCTACAAGATTACTAAATATCACGATCCCAGACAGGGCTCGGTCCCAGAATTCCCGGGTGCTGCAGATTCCCAGTATTTGGGTCACCACGACCGATGAGACTGGTGTTCGGCATCAAAGCCGTGCAATTCTACGAGGCAAAGGCTGAACACAGAAGGAAATTATCGATCATTGCTTAGCTGAGCTGCCACCGAGACACACTTCCACACGTTCGTAAAAGAACAGCAGAAAAGTTGCATGACCTAAATAGCAATCAGAATACATTCTGAAGCCAAAAAGGTTCCTTCAAAATTCAAATGTTTACCTATGTCCAGCATTCAAGGAACTGGAGCCAAAATTACATTCTGTTAAGAGAACAGAAACCACACTGAACCAAAGCAACCAGCATTCCATATGTCAGCCTGCTGAAAGGAACATCTGCTAAATGAACAAAATAGGAGTTACTCTTTCCGACGTGCAAAGTCCTGACTTAGTCACCAAGGCGAGGGGAAGGATGCTGAGGTGGCTTGTAATCTCCACAAGAGAGAGGTATCTCAATAAGTGAGTCTACAGCAACGAAGCCCACAATAAGGGGGAGAAGAAAATGCCCCGTGAGAAACAAGGATGCGACATGTATTTCCACATGGGGTCCCTGGAGAGAACGTCAGAGAACCGAGGAATCATGACTGGGCTCAGAAGGATGGTTAGAACTTGGGCAGGAGTTATACCTGCCTCTGGGGCCTGGGCACTAGGGTGGATACATGTGGCCGTGGGGAGCGTGCCGTGAAAGCAACAGGCGAACACAGTGAAACACCAGGCGTGGAGCTGACCCTTGGATTCCATGACGAGCCACTGACCTTCTTACAGCAAGAGCTGCCAGCCCCAATTTCTCTTTAAGATGACAGGCGTGTTACCACGGCCCAGAGACGTGAGATATTGCCACAAACGAAACCAAACCTAAAGGGTTTACAATGTCTTCCAAATCTTCTCTCCACCATAGTGCCGGGGTGGCGTTCGGATGGCGGGAGATGAGGGGAGACAGGAACCAGGGACAGGAACCTGTGAAAGCCCATGTGGGTGCACAAGCCCCTAGACACAGTTACTGGCTGGCTTGGAAAGACGGGCATGGGGGAGAAATGGGAACGAGAAGACAGCAAACTTTCTGGCCCTGGTGTGCAAGGGCCTGATGGTGTCCGTAAGATGGAACGTGTGGGAGCAACACGCGTGGGGAAAGATGTGGAAGTCAGTTTCGGCTGATGACTTTGAGGTGTCTAGTGGGTTAAGAGGAAGGCGTGCCCAGCAACCTACAGAGCTGTGGGTACAGAGTTGTGGAGACAGGTCAGCGCTGGCGATAAGCATTTACGACTTCCTCCTTTCTTTCTCTCTGCATCCCTCATTCACCCATTCATCCTTCCTTTCTATAGCCATGTGCTGAATTCCGTTACCACACTGTGTGAACAAGTGATGGGTCCCCCCCATCTACACACTGCAGACACACACACACACACACACACACACACACACACACACAGAGAGAAACCTGTCCTCCAGTTCTTCACCGTGTAGAAAGGTCAAAAAGGCATGTTCATTTATGAGCAGAAGCCCGGAACACTGAAGGGTTAACAAAAGAACATGTGTGCATCACTCATCGTCACAACAGCCAACAGCGTGGTGGCAGGGAGAGGAAAGGCCGGCCGGGGCTGGGGGGCAGCACGCAAAGACAGAAAAGGCAACGGGGGCCTCAGCAATAGTGTCAGCAATAAAAACAAAGAAGAAAAGTCCAGCAAGGAAGTGTAGCAAAGGCAAAGAAGGGTGTGTGGAGAATCCAGGGAGCTGGCACCTGCAAGACAGGGAAGAGAGGGACCGAAGAGACCAGAGTTCAGGACGATGATGTTTGGGTCTGTTTCGTTCCTGCTCTGTATGTGCGCAGATGAGAACGCTAGGACACGAGGAGGCAGGAACATGGCGAGGCTGGAACATGCTGGCAGGCAGAGAGACAGCTCACAACATGGGAAGGCAGAATTTTAAGAGGCGCACGGAAGCTTTGATGGCATCGCACCCCACCTACACCTTCGAGATGGGCGGACGCTAAGGCCTTCAGAGCAGCCATGGTGGGTCGCAGGCTTCGGGCCCACAGCTTCATGTGCGATTGGACGCTGGCCACCGACTCCACAGTTTGGCTCAGAGGGGGCAGGAATGTGGATGCACAGACACAGGACAATGGGCACGAGTAGCCCGTCCGGTTTTCCGTGGTGAGAAAGCGCTGATGTCGAGATGGGTGTGTGCCCCTGAAGGTGCAATTCTGGTGGCGGAGCCTGAAGGTGCTGAGCGGACAGAGGACTCAGGTGAGAGGCAGGCAGACGGAAGGTTCGAGCCAGGGGTCAGCACAACGGGAGGGCGGGCACCCCTGGCGTCCCACTGACCTAGCACACAGTCCCTCCCCAGCGCTTGCTAGGTACTTTTTCCTCCAGGTAAGCTTCATTTTAACCTCTCTGCACCACACAGTTCTGAGGCCTAAAAGGGTGCACTAGTGCATGCCCAAGAGCATTCTTTTGAAATGAAATGTTTAACGACAACATTTAAAATGCCTGCATGTAGTACATGCACAGTAAATTGGCTTTCCTTTTCTTTTCTTAGTTATCTCCTATTTCCGTGATAGCTACCCTTTTTCTTTTAATTGAACAGGAAAGTGAACTTTCTTTTAATTCCAGTCCCACCAGGCATGTTGGAATAATTGTCTGAAAGGTGCTGAAGTTTTTTGACACAATTCCCACAACAACAGTTGGGTGGGGTGGCCTTATTCTTGTGTGTGAGAGGAAGCGGGGGCGTCACCAGGGGAAATCTCAGCCTCTCCGCGTGGGTGGGGCACCCAGGAACCTCTCACGCAGCTACGACCTGCTGAATCCCAAAGATCAGACAACAGCTCGTGGCCCAATTTTACTTGTGCTGCTGCCGAGATGTAAAGAATAAGCTTCGGTTCCCACAAAATAATCCCCGGTTTTATTTCATGTAGGTATCTACCGAAGCCTATAGCAATGCTATCGCTGGAAATGTCCAAAGGCCAGTCCTGTTTTCTAAATTAACAGCAGCAACTTTCTGTGGGAAAATGTAGGTCTGTTTGGTTTTGTTGTTTGGTTTTTTTTTTTTTTTTTTTAAGATGGACGTGGTTTTTTGCTTCAGTATATTTCCTAAAATATGCGCACCCGCCCTACTGCGTTTAGGAAGAGGCGTGGACTGTGCCCAGCTGTGAGTCGGTATAGAAATCGCTACAATCCTACGTGTCGAGAAGAGCACTGTGCGCTGGCAAAGCCAGGAACGGTGTTGGCAGACAGCCCGCAGAAGTGCAGTCGACCGTCTTCAGAGCCCAAACCCCAGGCGACCAGAGCGCCGGCCCAGAATGACATTCCAGAGCCCAAACCGGCTTTCTCTGAAGCAGCTGAAGGGGGAACACCCTCCCGCCTCAACGTTCATCAAGAAATCGGGCCTGGATGTTACCACAGCTATTTGTTACAATGAAGGGAACCCTCACATCAGGAGACACTGAAAGTGTTAGAAATAAGCAAATACACACACACACACACACACACTTAAAATGGAAAACAACGAATAAGGGAGTTTTATCGGAAAACGTTGATGTGAGAGAGAAACATCGATCAGCGGCCTCTTGTACGCACCCGAACCAGGGATGAAAGTTGCAGCTGAGGTATGGGCCCCGACCAGGAATCGAACCCCCAACCTTTTGGTATATGGGACAGGGCTCTAGCTAACTGGGCCCGCCTGGCCAGGACAGAAAACCATACCCTAAGTGTAATTCTTTCTCACGTAACGCACACCCCTGTGTACATTGCTCACTGTCTAGAAATCGGCGTGCAATGCTATTTTACAGCAGGGGAGGCACGCACCCTGAGCAACCAGGTGTCTGCTGTGGCATCGGCGCGTAGCACCGAAGTTTCAAATAGGGTTGCAGGGTGACATCTCGGGCTAAAAAAATGTTAGCCACACAGGGAAGCTGACAGCTGTGTGGTGGAGAGACCTGGCAGGGATCACCTCACGCGGTGACGATGAGAACATCTCCAGGAACGGGCACACCCGCCCCAGTGCCCCCCGTGGAGGCCCCAGGCAGGACCAGAACCGGGCTACGACGAAGCAGCACGCTGATCCAGGTGAGGCGCTGGAGACAGAAGCAGAAAGAACCCTGTACTCTGGAAATGACCGATGCCGTGAGAGGCACGGACAGGCTGACAGCACGGGAGACAGGCGTGCAGGGGCACTGAAGGGTGACGAGGCAGGGTGTCCGCAACTTCACTGTAAACGGTGGGTGGACAATCAGCAGTGACCCCTGAAGGGCATCACTCTGCGGCCGGGCATCATCCCACCAAGCGAAAGATCACAGGTCAGGTCCCCAGTCAGGGCACACCCCCGGGTGGCCGGGTCTTTCCCCAGTTGGGGCGCGCATGAGAGGCAGCCAATCCATGTGTGTCTCTCTCATCAGTGTTTCTCTCCTCTCTGTCCCTCTCCCTCCCACTAAAAAGAAACCAATAAATTCTGTAAACAATAAATAAAATAAACAATTGTGAGTATGTAACAGTAATAGACTATGTGATAACAACTATGTATAAGCATATGTAATTGTTATTGTTGTTACTATTTAAATTGTTATATATAATTGTATATATATGCTTACCTACAATTGTCATTATAGTTATATCGTTACTATATTATTGTATTATATCTATGTAATGTATTGTTATTCTATGCTATTGATGTATCACTAACTATATGTATTGCATGTAAATATCCTACAAAGAGAGACACGGAGTAGGTCAGGGTCGGCAAGCAGAAACGGAAAGCAGGTCTGACACCTGCTTCAGCAAGTAGAGTGGACAGGGGCCCCGAGCCGACCATTTGGGGCAGCCAGAGGCCACCCACTCCTCTGCGACAGGAAGCTGGCTGTACCCCAACCACGTCAATAGTCCTCTGGAAGCACTCTCCGCTGAACGTTCCTGAAGGGCTTGAAACCGAGTTAAAAATTAAACACCCGCAAAGTGATCTGAAAGCCGCTTCAAAGCACAGCTTTCCTGTTGCTTGCCAAGCGAGCGTAGAGACGCATCGACGGGCAGAAGATGATGAAACGCCAGAGAGCGGCTGCCGATGGGCGTGGGAGAAGCCGCGGAGGCTCGGACACAAATGCTACAGACAGACGTGCCCCCTCGCAGGACCTGGATGGCGGGTCGGTCCCCCAAGCAGTTTACCGGGGCTCTGCCAGGCCTCGCAAAACTGCATCTAGTAGGTTCAGTGAGCAGGCGGCTGGGCACAGCTCAGGAGGGCCACAGTTCAGCACCCAGCCACCCCGATGTCCCCGTGAATCCCCCATGGCCGTGTCATCGCCCCAAATACCCTGCCTCCCTGTCGTGGCCGCTCGCTGTAGAACAGAGGACATGCAACCCCTCACGTGCCCCTCCCTCCTCTGCACCCAATAAACCCTTTGGATGACATCGAAGCAGCAGGTCCCCACCCTGAACATGGAACATGAGTCGGCCCTGCTCATTGCACAGTTAGAAAGGTCTCCATAGCATGTCCTGAATCACCGGTGAGTAGCATCCAGCCGCGTCTGCACGCCCCACCGAAGTCCAGACGTAAACGCGACAATCCGCAGCCCCGTTGCCTGCGTTAGGGGTCTAGGAAGGCAGAACAGAGCGTGCCGGCCCGTCTGGTGAGTGACCTTCTGCCTGCGAATGTATGTTCACAGTCGCTCCGTACGGATGCCTGTGGTCAGGGGGACAAGCTCTCACCCTACCATGAACCCTTAAGAAGCGATAGCAACACCGCCCCTCCTCAGGGAAAATAAGCAGTGAGTTTGCCGTCAGAGTGCTCCGAAAAAGCAGCCGTGGCTGCAGACACGTTATCTCTGCGTGCCCTCTGAAACCCAGAAAGTGTCACACACACACACTCACACGCACGGACCACGCTTTACTACCGTTTGGTGACAGGCATGTGAGCTCTGGCAGACGGTCAAATCAACCCCTCGGGGACCCCCTGGGGAACAGAAACAGCTCCACGGAGCTGTCAGAGCTGGGGGTCAGGTTTTAGCAGAGAACTATTGTGCCTCCTCACAACCCCGCACTCTCCTGAGGGCGGATTTTGCATAGCTCAGCGGGGATCGCTGGTCGCCGCAGCCAGGCCCCGTCCCCGGGGCAAAGCCAGCGTGTCCCGCGCACAGCGGGCTGCCGACACCGCGGGGCCCCCAGGTTAAAGAACACCTGGCCACGCTGCGGGCTGAATGGAGATTAGGAGCTCCCTCATTTCACGCTCCACTGGAAAGCTCGTGCAGGTCTTGCGATGACCCTTGTCTCCGAATGTATTTTTTCCTTCTTACCCACTTTGCTAGCAACGCACGCTCCCTGAGAAACCGTGTCATCGGCGGAGCTGGGGGGCCGCGCCGACTGACCCTATCGGCCGGCTGGGTGGCCTGCCGCTCCTTCTCCCGCTGCCCGGGGTGGCCTCGCTGCCGCTGCGGAACGCGAAGGCACGTCCCAGCAGGCCTCGCAGCTGGCGACCGGCCCCGGTCTGCAATCCCGGCCCTCCCGTCCGGCCTGTCGTCGTGATCCTACGGCGGTGTGTGCCGGCGGCGTGCAAGAACGCCACAGGCGGACATACGCTGCTCACCGCTCATTCCCAGAAATTAAACCTGCTTGTCTGACTGCGGCAAGCCCTGAGAGAGGCCCTCAGGAGGGAAGCGAGTCGTTACAACGAGACAAATCGGCGCGCGTGGCAAGGCTGATCCTCGTCGCAGCCGAGGCTGATGGCAGCAGTGGCAGCTTCGTAGCCGCCGTGTGGCTTGGGTGGGCGCCCCGAGCCGAGGGACGCAGGGCGTGCTCTCGAAAGGACCGCGGGCCCCGACTCTGCAGGAGTTTGATGCTTGCCGTCTGCCTGGCCCGCTGAAAGCGCCCAGCTTTGTCGACAAGAAGGCCCTTCTCGCGCATCAGCGCCTCCTTGAACGAGCCCATGCATTCGTCTCGGCCTCGCGTGCTAGGTCCGCCCGAAACTCACGCATGCGCCTCGTGGTCCTTACGCCCCAGGTGCGGGGAGGGGGGAAGCGGGGCTGCGCGACCTGCGTGAGTGGTGGGAGGGGCAGCCTATCGCCAAACGAGCAACGCGGCCTCTAGCCCCAACTCCGAGCGTGCGCAACGTTGCAGGGATACTTGGCAGCGCACCGTGGTCCTTTGGCCCCGAAAGGATGGACGCAGACCGTCTTGGGTCCCGTGGAATTCTGTGCTCGTCAGCTCAGCACTGAGGCCCCTGGAGGACCCATCGAAAGCAGCCCCAAGTGCCTTTGGACATGCACACAGGTATGTTTGAGGATCCCGTTGCTCACGGGGTCTCTGCGCTCTGCGGAAAATGAACACGCCCGGTTTTTTCTGTTCCGTTTCCCCCGAGGAAGCTCTCCCCCATCCAGGTTGCAACCCAAGAAGTCTTCTCTTGGTCTTTGGCTTTTCACCACCCAGCTAATTCCACATGGCTGGCTTCACTCTGCACTGACTCTCGCCACAGCTTTACCCACTCGTTGCTCAGTTTCCCTCCTGAACCAAAAATACACAAATAAATAAAAATGCAGGAAAAAGAAAACCAGTTTCAGGGATGTGGAGCAGCCGCCAGCCCCAGGGGGCTACCGAGCGAGCTTCACAGGGAGCCAGGAAGGCCGAACAGCTCAAAATCAGAATTCCGAGGCGGCCAGGAGCACTCGGCAAGTGGCATGGAAGGAGGCCGGGTGTCTGTCGGGATCGGGTCTGCCACAGCACGACCTTCCCACTGCGCGTCGGCGCCCCGCAGCACCACCCCGCGGTCTGCGCTGCGCACCGAAAGGGGACACACCGTGTATAACCCGCAGGCCACCCAGAGGCGACCTCAGCTTCTGGGCAAACAAACGGAGGAACTGCCGGCTGGCTGTGCGTCCAGATGCAGAGCGGCCATGAAGTCCGAGTGCAGAACAGTCGAGAGAGAAGGACTCTGTGATGGAAGAAACATACGCTCCTTTGTCAAACGAACCGGCTTCCACGTGTCCAAGCACCCAGCGGCGCTCCCAGCACCCATGCCTTAGCGACGCCGTGAAGAAGCGTGGCCAGCTCCGCGTCGGGAAGTGGCGGGACCCCCTCAGGAAGGTTCCCGGCAGGTGGGCACGCAGCTGTGACCACAGCCGCATCCTAACCCACGCATGGCATCACGCGCTCAAGGACTTCTGATTTACCGCGTTGGGGAGGAGCTTCAGAAGGCTCACAGCACAGCGCGCTGATTTGGAAATTCTAGGAAAGGTGTTCACACCGCATGAGCTCAGAAGACAGCTTGCTGTAACTGAGGATGGTTACCTTCAACCGTATCGCTAGCCGCGGACACGCGGAGAGAAGCGTAAAGGGTATCGACTTCCCCCGTGTGATTGTTCTGTTCCCAGTTCACCCAGCTTGCTGTCCACAGGTCCGTTCGTGAGAGTGACCGAAGACCCCTCGCATCCGCCGAATAGCACAGTGCTGATGCTCCAGCGAGACAGCAGCCACGGCCGGCGGTGGGGCCGCATCCTGCAAGCCAGCGCGGTCGGCCGCATTCCCGCTGGCCCCGCGCCGCCGAGGAATGCTCTGCTGCTCCTCCGCCAGAGCACTGGGCACGTCCCCGGGTGTTTGTGGAGGACGTGAGGAGCTGCGCCCACGCAACTCACTGCGAACGGGGAGCTGCTGACCCCCCCACCCCAAGGCCTGACAGCAAAGGGAAGGCACCAGAGAAGAGCACGGCAGACTGGCTTCTGCTGCCTGACAGAGGCTGCCAACGATTTTCAGGTTCGAGACTGGCCGCACCAGGCCAGCCTCCCTCCCCGCGCAGGGAGGAGCTCCTGCCTTTCACATTTCGGGCAGATTGGCTGTCGCAGCTGTGTGCCAGGGAGCCGGCGCGGTGGCCCCTGTGGGCACAGGTGACGGCCCAGTGCCCCCCTCCCGCGAGTCCCCACCCAGAAGACAGCGGAGTTGTGACCGCAGAAAGTGGGGGGGCCCCGGGTCGAGGACTCCTGGGAGTTTTATAGACCACCTCACAACCAGAGCAGGGGAAAGGGGCGTTGCATGCTTGCTTGCTGCTTATTCTTCCCCCGGGGCCCCCACCTCCCCCCCTGCCCTCACCACCCCGGCCGGGCCGCCCGCATGGCTAAGCAGCCAGAGGCAGGGCCTGCTCCCTGCGAATGAATGAATGAATTTCACGGTGCGGTAAAATGCAGCGGCTGTTTCCCTGGGGAGCTCAAAGCCCTCCTTTGTCAGCCGCAGGGAGGGTCAGGTTAAGGCCTGCATTTTAGCAGACGGCCTCTGTTTGTCTTCACGCTGTGGAGGTCGGCTAACAGGAGGGGTGCAGAGGAAGGGGACCCCCAAAGGAGCCAGATTCAGCAAGCACTCTTCGCTCTTTACAGGGCCAGACGCCCTCCTACCACGGTGCAGCCACGTAAATGGGCTGCCCACGGCCCAACCGCCCCGCCGAACCCACTGCAAGGAGCCCAAGAGACCCGGCCTCCTCTTCCTTGGAGGCCGGGGTCTCACTTGTTGCTCTAACAGCAACAACAACAACAACAAAAAAAAAAAGGCAGAGTCTTTTGCTCAGACTTTTTAATCAGAAAGAAAAGAAAACAAAAGCAAAAAAAGCTCTGCAAACAAATGGTATTGGAAATATTGAGGATATATTTCTTAGGTTATTTTTATTTCTTTGGTTAGAAATAAAAGCTTAGAGCTCAGAGGTTAGCCCTTCTCGGTGCAAGTAATGTGTTGTGGTTTTCGAAGATGTTTGCCATTCGAGACTCATCAGAGCTCATTCTACCTCGAGACAGCCTCTCTGGGGGAACGCTTTGCAGGAGAAAATTTGTTATCAATTACTCCTGTAAGCATAGCTAGAATCTCTTCTCCAGAGAGAAGGTGGTAGGGACAGAGGGCCCCTAAACACTGAAGTCATGGAATAGGATGCAAATCAGTCGGTCAAAAGCAGAGTGGGCCCTGGCTGGTGTGGCTCAGTGGATTGAGCGCAGGCTGCGAACCAAAGGGTCTCAGGTTCGATTCCCAGTCAGGGCACATGCCTGGGTTGCGGGCCAGGTCCCCAGTAGGGGGTGCAAGAGAGGCAACCACACATGGATGTTTCCCTCCCTCCCTTTCTCCCTCCCTTCCTCTCTCTCTAAAAGTAAGTAAATGAAAGCTTTTTTTTAAAGAAAGCGGAGTGGGCTTTGCAGTGGAACTCTAGTTGGCACAGCGACACTTTCTCATCATTATGAGGTCACAGCTCCTTGTCTGATAGGATTCTCTAAGATTAAGGGTTTGCTACAGTGGCTCAGCCTCAAGGTCAAAGAAGAAGCCTATTGCAAATACCAGGTCCAACACAAATAATGCCCCTTGTTTATTACAAAATCTTTTATCACAAAATCATGAGCATGTCAGTGTATAACATGGCAATACCACACTCGAGCACATCCTATGACATTTTAGGTGAAATGTTCAAATTAAAACTAGGAATTACAACACCCATATTATTACCCTACCAACCTCACTCAAGGAGGCCTTCCTTCCACCAGACCCCGCAGGTAAGGACTGAGGCCGGGAAGGCCCACAGGCTAAGGAAGTCTACCAGGCACAAAGCGAGCAACAAGAAAATATTTTCTGGATCTGTAGCATCCTTGTAAACGTAACAGATTCGCACACACACCTGCCCACATCCAGTGCATTCGCCGGTGTGCTACCCATCCAGAGAAGGTCTCTATACGGAAAGACAGGTGTGTTTGCCTCCTGCCATCCTGGGCCCTGCTCCAATCTGTCAACTGAGCAGAGCACCCCCCTCACCTCAGGACCCTGGCGACCACAGCGCTACCTGAAATCGTACCCGGCAGGCATGAGCTGGGCCCCTGGTTCTACCTCCCACTGTTGCCCTGTTCTGCTTAAGATTTAGGATGAAGAGAGATGAGCTACGGAACATAAGTCTCCCCCACACCTGCGTGTGAAAATCAGGAGGAACTCCGCCCAGGTGAGACAGAGGGCTGCTAGGGCCCCAGGAGTCCTCTTAAAGGGCCTGAGCACATACAGTGAAGCTGCGGAGGAGGAACAGCGGATTGAAAGGCACCAGGGACGCATGGGGAGGAGCCTCATGTCCCGCGTCAGGGTGAGAGCCGGGGCTGGGAGCTTTCTCCCAGATGGAAGTGTGGGCAGAGACCATTGCTCCTTTGCTGAGCCCTCCCCCTACACACACCATGGACAGACAGCGACTCTGAGTCCCCATGAACCCGGCTGGCACGGAGACCCCGCCCCACCCAGCTTTTCCCCGGGCCTGAGCCTGTCTCGGCACTATTTCTCCCAAGCCGCCAACCTCAGCCCACGCCGTGCCCTTCCGTTAAATGTGTCGAAGGTCCGCCATCCCCCAGCAAGCAGCAGCTGGCCTCGATGTGCCGGGCGCCGTTGCCTGAGCAGGCCCGGCCCTAGCAGCAGCCAGCCTCGGTCCAGAGCATCGGCCCTCCCGGGTGCCTCCGAGCCCCAGGCGGGCAGCCAGCAACCACAGAAGGCTTTGTGCATCCGAGCAGGTGGCTGCAGGCTGGGCACATGCAGCAGCTGACCCGGCCCTGCACCAGAGGCCCTCCCACAAGGCCCCAGAAGCCACAGACCTTCAGTCCACACCAGCTCACGGCCAACCACCTCCACCCGGGACACACCCCAACTGTGGACTTGGCAGGCACCGGTGACATTGAATCCCATGCTGAGGGACGGCCCCCACACTGTGTCTCCTGCCCAGAGTCACGGCCAGTCCTCACAGCTGGCCGGCCTGGGGGTCACAGCCGCCCCCTGACATGCCGATGGCAACCAGACTCAGCGTCAATGGGAGGGCACGCAGCCCACCCAGGGGACAGCCCGGGGGCAGCACCTGGCTCAGGTGACGAGGGAGGCTGTGCCACCGGGGCCCTCAGGACACCTCCTACAACAGGCCACCCTACCAAGGGCAGGAGACACAGCAGCTCTACTCATGCCTGGAAACAAACACAGGGAGGCAGCCAAAATGAGGAGGCCAAGAAACACGTCCCAGAGAAAGAACAGAAGAAAAACTCCGGGAGAAGAGATGAAGAAAGTGGAGGCGACAAGTCTCTCAGAGAACGGCCCCCACAGCACGCCTGTCTCCCGCTCACGTCGCCGTAGCTGCCACCTGGGACGAGCCCGGGTACTGCCGAGGACGGATTTCTGTCTTTGCTGCAGAGACACCCCAAGGACACGCCGCACCAGCAGGGCTATTCGACGGACAAACACGGCGATGCGAGGCCCTCTGCCTGCACGCGAGCGAGCCCTGCCCTGTGAAACTGCCCACCGGCAGGAGGGGGCGCCCCAGGGTGTGCAGATGCAGCATGGTGTTGCAGGGAGCAGCAGCCGCCTCTGAGCCCCTTCAGCCCCAGGTGGCCGGCGGCTGGGTCCTGCGTCCTTCAGGGGCGACGGCTCACATCCCGGGAACTAGCCGAGCACCGTCAGGGTGCCTCCCTCCCAGGACCCCTGCAGGCCCTGGGAGACACCCTTGCAGTGGGTTCACACGTAAAATCTGCAACATTAGCTGTTTTCATGCACCTTTCTTAAGTCCATCGGCTTCATTCCCACACCCGTCATGGTGTGGTGGTGGCAGTGGGGTTTTTTGTTTTTCTTTTTTGGGGGGGGTTTTGGCAAAGGCGGGCCAGGGTGACTTCTGTCTGCTGGCATGACAGGTGCAGGGGACCAGCCCAGCTGCACGGGGCCTACCCTCTCGGGGAGGCTGGCACCTTTCTCCAGAAACCCGGGCCCGCACGTGGCCTGTGCTGGTGTGGCTCGGCCACCGCCCAGCACCGTGGCACCACTCCTGGACGTGCCCCGGATGCCCCACCTGCCCTGTGCGCCCCGTAACAGCACCCACTCTGAGCAGCCGGAGGAGACCGGGGCCCGTCGGACCGGCGAACCATGTTCTGTTTCTCACAGGACAACAGCATGATGAGAGTTTTGGTTTTAAATCCTCACCTGAGGGTGTGTTTTGTTTTTAATTGATTTTAAACAGAAAGGGAGACAGAGAGAGAAACTCCCATGTCAGACAGGAACATCGGTCAGTTGCCTGCTGTACATGCCCCAACCAGGGATCAAACCCACCACGTGGGTGCTTGCTCTGACTGGGGATCGAACCCACAACCCTCTGGTGCACAGGACAGCGCACCAACCCACCGAGCCACCGGCCGGGGCAGCGCTGTGAGCATTTGGGCAGAGCTGCCAGCTTGGGCACATGGAACAAGCGTGGCGTTAGAAGTGGGGGCAGCAGCACGGAGCGGAGGGGTGGTGTACTACTAGGAGCGGAGCTGAAACCGGCCCAGGCTGGTGGGGACCAGGGCGACCCTGAGGAGGTGTCCGTTAGCCACACTGCTCAATCAAAGGGACCGCAGGGCTGTGGGGAGGGACCCAGCCTGTGCTCTCTGAGGGTGTGCTGGGGGCCCACCCTGAGAAAGGGAGCTCCCGCTGAACAGAACTGGTTCACCCGTGAGAGACGTGTGAAAGCCCTCAGGAGCCGTGCTCAAGGCCATTGCTAATTAATGGTTCCACGGATTCTCATGCAAATGCGCCCCCGGGCTGTGATGGGCTGACACCCGAAAGAAAGCCCGCAGTGTCTGCAGACTGCAGTGAGACGGGAAGACACAGAGGACACAGAGATCCCGGCCTGGCACCCTGGGAACCGCGGGGCGGGCGGCCCAGGGTGGACAGCACGGCTGGCCCCAGCCCACCCGAGGGACCCCAGCGGGCCCTGTCTCAGGGCGCAGCCCTCCCCAGGGGACGCGCAGGTCAGGCAGCGGCTACCGAAATGGGGTTGTCCTCGGCAATGATTCCCAGTGTCACGCACGTTCATAAAACCGACAAACGACCTCCCTCGGAAGTTAACGGGAAGAAGCGGAAGGAAGGGAGGGCGCGCAGTAACCAGGGAGACGGTGAATGCACGCTCCCCAGGGGCCTCAGCAGGCCCTGACCGTGGGTCCCAGCAGCGGGCCGCAGCTCCTACTGGCCGCCCGGAAGAGAACTGGATCGCTCCACCTGTGTCAGGTGCGCACAAGGGAAATGCAAGCATCGGGGGTGGGGGAGGCTGGGGGAACCATGATTCCTGGTGGGAATGCCACAGAGCACTTTCTTCTGAGGATCAGAAATACCCCGTCCTACCCATGGAAGATACTCAAGAGTATGTCCACGGACATGGCGCTGAAGGGTTCCAGACAGATCTTCCTGACAGCCTGACCCTGACCCTGACTGTGACTGTACCCCTGCCTACAGGGCCCCTGCAAAAGGGTCCCGTCTCCCCAAGGCAAAGCAGACATGCTCACGTCTTCAGGGCCTGACGGTCTGTGTTCACAGCCAGGAGTCTGCGCAGCTACGTCGACTGTGTCTTCCTCCCGCTCAGAATCCGGGGCCTAACCCACAGCCAGCACACTGAGATGCGTCCCGTCCATTCTCACCTTCACCACGCACCCACCGCTTCCCGGCACCTGTTTCAGGTTTGGCGGTGTCCGGGCGCAGCAGAGAAGGAGCAGAGCGTGGCGACAGCCACCGGGGACAGGCCACAGCACGCCCTGTCATTTTGTGGGGCGCTGCCCCGGACGGAAGTGAAGGGTGCGCACGGGGCATCTACCCAGGAGTCCCTGGAGGGAGCAGCAGCCCGCGCCCTTGGGCCACCCCCTGCAGCTCGCTTTCCCTCACATCCTCCGCTCACCCTCAGGCGGGTCCCCTCAGCTCCCACTTTCAAACCCTTTCCGACAGCCCCGGTCCTGTCCCTGCCCTCCTGCAGGGGCCAGCTCTCACCTGCAGATGCACAAGCCCTTCAGGGTCCCCTTTAGCAGAACAAACCCTCTCCCCACAATTGCCACCTCCCTGCACACAGCTTCATTTTCTGCACTGTGCTCCTCACCACAGACCACATCAACACTGGCTTCTTGTATCTCCGAGGCATCGCCCACGCGAGGAGGAAGCTCTGCGAGGGCTCGCACTGTGTCCACCTTTCCATTCGGGCATCTCAGTCTTGGGTGCACAGTAGGTGTTCAATAAACATTCAGACTGTGAGTGAGGAAGGCGCGGCAGGACAAGAGCACACGGGTACGGGTAGGCCGCTGCTGTCTCTGCTGCCCAGTTGGGTCATGTGGAATGCTAAGCATGATTGCAGGGGCTGGAGAGTCAATGTCAACCAAAATAGACCTGGCTGTGCCCTCGAGGGATTATCCAGCTGAATCCCTGGGCCTCGGCCACGGCAGGAATGACCCTCGCAGCTGTGAGCTTCAGGTTCAGCCTCAGGCCGTGCGGGCCCTGTCTTCCACATCCAAGGCTCCCAGCCCAGGGCCAGAGCTGGCCCGGCTTTGCCCAGCCCACGCCCTCAGTCCTTGAACTTGACTGGGAGCCCTGTCTCCTGCTGGTTGGCAGCAGGAGGTCGTAATCTCCTGGCAGAGGATGTAGCATGCTTGTATCCAAACAGCACTGAGGAACATTAGACACCAGCCGCCCCCGCCCCCGCCCGCCCCCGGTAGATAAATCTGTGCTCTGCTCCCGGGGAACAGAACACCGCAAAACAAAACCCACTGCAGAGCACCTGACAGTCTCTGCTCGGCCTGGGAACACAAGGAGACTGCTCGCAGCAGCAGCCCAGAAAGTACGTCCGACCTTTCACTAAACACGCACCCTGACGGGGACCCCAAAAGTCCCTTTCCCAGCAAACAAAGAGGATGAGAGGTTCCCACACTCTTGCTTTTACCTCCGGTGAACCCACCTGGTGTAGGGAGAAGAGCAGGCTTTTCAGAATCACGCGTGAAAAGCCTTCAGCGCGTGCGTGACCGCGAGGGGACATGGAGCCTGCTCTGGGGTGGGCCTGCCTTGGTGGCAGCGGGCAGGACCCACGTGCCACGGAGACTCCCTCCGCCGTGCTCCCTCCAGAAGAGGCGAGGAGCTGTTGGGAAAATCTACAAGAAATAGGACATCGTCCCAGCAAGCGACGACCGTATGGAAATGAAATGTCGGTGTCCAAAAACAAGGTTTTGTTGGCACACGGAGCCACTCACGGACACGGGGACAGCACTGCGTTGAGGGGATGGGCAGACAGAGCCGGGCGAAAATTGGGACAGGATGTCCCGCAAAGCCCCGGGTCCTTGTTCGCTGGCCCTTTGGGGAAAATAATTGCCAAGCCAGGGTCTGCTTCCTCAACCCCTCCCCAAAATACAGCAGGGGCCAGGAAGCGGGCGGGCGCTCACCCCATGTTCATGAAAACGAACTGCAACTGTCCGCCCAATTCAGGCCTTTTCCAAGAGCCCAGGAGCTCGGAATGGTCTTCTCTCATCCCGTAAAGCAGTGTGGATCACACCGGCAGAACAGGGTTCCCGCGGTGCGGGCGGTGGTGACAAAGCAAGTTTATCTCGGCAGGGAGGTCGCCACTGAGACCGAGCAGAGAGGGGGGTGTTATCACAAGGGGTGCCTTCCGCCCGACCCCCAGCAGCGTGGGGAGTAAGCGGAGCTGTGAAAGAGGCCCTTTGAGGCCCAGATGGCGGGATTCGATAGCACCTCATCGCAGACGCCGGCCCGGGGGCTGGCCAGCAGCAGGACTGGGGAGCGAGGAGGAATCAGGACCGAGCAGGGAGAAGGTGTCTGCAGGGTTTGCGCCTGCACCACACCACCCAGCCCGTCTGCAAGACAGCTGGCGGCGTCCTCGCCAGTGCGGCACGCTGGGAGGAAACCCCGCGTGTGGTGAGGGGGGCCCCCGCCACCTCTGCACCAGGGACCCAGCAGTGGTACCGCAGGTCCCCGGCGGCCAGGTGACACCGTCTCGTTGACAAACGCCACATGAACTTTGCAAGTTGTTAGCTCGTCTGTTTTCCCTGCTCCTGTGACTCTGGCTTCCTTTGGCCCCCCGGGAAAGGCAAGCGTAAACACTTAACCAAGCTCTTCCTGCAGAAAAACGCAAAGAAGCCAACGCCGCCGGAAAGGAGAACCGGCGGCCCCTGCCAGACCACACCGCACCCGCAGCTGTGTTTGGAGGCGCCCCGGTGCCTCGGGCCCCAGCGAGAGGTTCCAGGGCCACGGCCCCTGCCGTCCCTGCGGGAATATGTTGGAAGATGTGCCCAGGGAGAACATCAGAGGGCACGGCGGGACTATGGGGTGACACAGAGGTGCTTCTGTCTGCATCCTTCCCCGCAGACCTGCAACGGGGGTGTGCTGGCTTCACCTGGGGCAGGATGTCGGTCGGCTGCTTTGCACTCATCCTGATGACGACTGAGGTCTATTACTTCCCCGCCAGGACTGCGCAGTGGGGGTGTGTCTGCATTTCAGAGGCTGACACCCCGGGGGCCCCGTTCTCGTCAACGGTTTAAAAAATTCCGCACTCGGGCACGTTAGCAGTATTGGAAAATGAAGCACTCGCCGAATTTGACCGTCAGAATGGTCAAGCAAGTCACCGGGCACATGCGGACGGTGTTTCCTGCTGGCAAAGGGAGCCAGTTGGGGTGACATGCTGTAGAAGTCAAATGAGCTACCGTGCGACGCTTCCCGGGGTTACCTTCTCAGGCCGGCCTGGAAGCCGCACCGGGGCTGGCCGCTGTGGCCCTGAGGCATTCGGGAACATGGAAAATGCTGCCGGGCTCTGAGCCTCAGCGAGCGGCACCTCAACAAGGAACGCTCGGCATTCTCCCAAGTCCAAGAAGCAAACTGGACCCATGGGCTTGGCACTGCATGAAGCGGTGGCATCTGTCCAGAAGCCGGACACACACACCGCCCTTGATAAGGGGCCTGCACGCCTGTATTTCCTGCCAGCCTCCAGACGGCTTGATAGCTGGAAAAGTCAACTCTCACCCAGCCTGCTTCACCTGACGTGCCCCGGGTTGAGGGCCAGAGACGCCAAGAGCTGACGGCATCAGCCGCACCAGCAATCTGCGCTCCCGCGTCCCGCCCCAAACTGCCACGGAAGCAGCAGGGGCAGGAGTACCCGGGAGAAGACAGAGCCCGCTCTCGGCAGGGGAGCTGCGGAGAGACGAGAAACCCAGCCATCACCGAGGCCTTGGGATTCGCAGCGGGAAGCTGTACATTTTAGAAGTTACAAAGTCTGTCTGTAGTCTTTCCCCCAGCCTTACGCCGTGGGGTATTGAGAGTGGCCAAAATGTGCCCTTAACATTCTAGCACGTACCGGTGGCTCTGGTCCAGGTGGGGGCGGAGGTAACCACTATGCTCACCTCCCTCCCACAATCACATCGAAGCTACAACCAAATCACAGAGCAGCCAGCTGAGGACTAGCTGGGCGTCACTCCTGTGACTAAGGACACGAAGAAGCCCCATGGAGACCGGCCGCAGGGGGGGGGAGACGTGCAAGCAGCTGGTGGTTAAGAATTGGGAGGGCTGTCGGGGCTGCAGAGGCCCCCCCCCGAGCAGCAAGGGGTCCCCGCCCCACACCGGGCCCACAGCTGGAGCAGTGGTGCCAGGAAGAGGAGACCCCGCAGCATTGGACTGTGACGTCAGCGGGGAGTCCGTCTGCCGGACTCTCAGGCAGCCCCGAAAGAGGCCGCAGACGGCCTGCCTCCCTCGGTCCGTAGTACAGCAGCTCCCCGCAAACACACCCTCTGTGCCTGCATGCTGTCCCCCGGGCAGAGCTGGGCACAGAACCGGGGAAAAGCAATAGTTGTGAGTGTATCAGTGAATAAGCGGTGGATTATTCTAAAGAAAGCAGGAAGTTATGTTTGCAAAGCTATCGGAATTCATTCCTTCGCTACCTACTTGCCGCCTCTGCCTTACTTTGTCGCAAGGAGGGGAGGAGGCCATCTCACGATATTTAATATTTATCCTTCATCACGTGCTGTGAAGGTACCTGTCACATACGAGAGAACCTCGCCTCCGGAACAGACTGTTTAAATGCTGGGTTCTCACGAATATCCCCACTTCTCACATTGCGATGTGTTTATGACAGGCCATACAATTTACTTTAAGGAAGGGCATTTTCATGCTGATGAAGGCAAACTGTGTGATTTCCATATTTAACATGGAAATATATTTTTTCCAGAAAAGTGGGTCAGGGCGTGTAAAAATCAGTTGTATAAAAGTGAAAATTACATTTCCTGTATGGTGTTTCTACCTGACACTGTGCTAAATTCATCTTCTGAAGAGTCATTTGAAGCTGATTTCAGAAAAAGAAAAAAAGCCCTGGCTGGTGTGGCTCAGTGCATTGAGCGTTGGACTGCGAACCAAAGGGTCGCTGGTTCGAGTCCCAGTGGGTTTGAGAGCGCCCGCTGAGACTCTGAAGCATGCTGATGTCTGGGAAGAGTCCCTCCAAGCAAGTGGTTAGGAGCCATCGGACAGTAAAAACAGGGAGGAGGACAGTGGCCGGGGGGCCCGCACACTTCACAGAGGGCCCATCTTGAGTGACAGCGGACAGGGTGACGGAACCCCCAAAGACGTAACTCTGAAATCTGCAGAAAGACTGACTCGGCAGTGACGGGGACAAAGCCATGAGGAGGGTTTTGAGATTTTTTAGCCAGGGGACGGACCGAGCAGTCACGTTTTCAGTTCATCCTGAGAATCCGGGTCAGGGCTGGGTGTGGGGAGGGCAGACCAGCTACGTGGTCCAGGGCACAGGGCTCAGGGGCCACAGCCTCAGCACCGCAGCCAAAGGGCAACTTCGGTCCCTGGCATGGCTCACCGCCCGTCACGCCGAGGGCAGAAGAAAGGCGTTTAAATCAGGACCCCGTGCCGAAGAGTTTTCACGGGGCCGTATGCTGCAAATGCCCAGGAAGCGGGGGGTTGATTCGGAGCCTGGGGTGCAGCTGGCTGTGGCGCGTGCCCGCGTGGATAGAAGAATGCCGGGAAGGGACGGAGGGGAAGGAGAGACGTCCCAAAAGTGGAGCCCGCCGTCTGCCTGCCCGATCGCACAGGGCAAATGCCAGGGCCCGACTTCGGTGAGAGTCTGCTGACGGAGCAAGGGGCTGCAAACGTGCGCTGGAGGTGTGGTAAGGCTTCATTTACGCTCTGGCAATGCATCGCTGATACAATGTTGCATCGTAACAATGTTGCATGGCCACGGGCCAGGCAGGGAGTCGGGGCCTGGGGCTGTTGGAGACGCGGTGCGTTGACAGCCAGAGTTTCCACATCGGGCTTTCAGCACACCCGCAGGGCCCACGGGCCAGGACATGGGACTCCCAGCCTCGGTTCGTTTTTCCTGCACATGCGCGGTACCAGCACCGGGCAGAAAACAAGTCAGCGTCCAGCTCTGTCATTTGAGATGCCACCGGCGTTCACGCCTCGTTATCATATTCTCCATCACCAGTGGGAAAATGAAAGTGCGAAGGCACCTCGTTGTCTTTTTGTCTCCAAATGAGACACACGCAGACACACCATGCCACGGGCAGACAGACACAGGGCACGGGGGGGACAAAAGTGGAAGCTGGGGAGCAGCGCCCGGTGCACTCGTGGGCTCGAAAGCACAGCAAGCCAATGCGGGCGCTGAGAATCGACCCTGCGTCTCCGAAACCCCGCCGGTGTCTCACAGGACAGGCGACAGGCTTGCTGGGCACCGGAACACGTCCCCAGCCACCCCGCTTCCCGCAACACTTTCGGGACGGCCCAGATTTACAGCTGATTGGGCCACACAGCCCAGGGGCTTTGTCAGAGATGCGCGGAAGGGATTACGCGGCGCCCGGCAGGCCCCAAAGAATAGGCAGGGCTGCTCGGGCGCCGTGTGAATGCTGGGACTCTGTACACTGTGCTCACTGAGGCAGACAAAGCCAAGTTAAAGGCTCATTTAGGGCCTCAGAATGCAGCCGAGCCAGTGTCTTTCTGGGGCAGGACCGAGGAGGAGGGGAGGGTTACCCTCAGTGCAACCATTCTTCACTGGCACAAAAAGGGGAAACGGGCATAGGGGGGATGTCAAAGCCCACGCTCGCCTGCCCTGGGCCCCTGCCCGAGGAGAGCTGGCGGAGCACGCCCTCCCCAGCGCCGCGGCATGAACCTTCCCGGCATCCTTGCCCCCCCAGCCATTGTGCTGCTTCTCTCGGGAAACGGGGCATTCAGCAGCAGCCTCCCAAGTTCCATCTCTCAGCTGTGAGAACGGGGGCCGCGCAACAGCCGAGGCCCGCCCTTTACCAGCCAGCCTGCGGCGGCCCGCAACACACAGGGCGAGCCAGGCAGCACCCCCCCCCCCGTTTCCTGCCGGCAAGGCCCCCACCCTGGCACGGCGGAGAAGCCTGCAGAGGCGCTGCACCCCCGAAATGGTCCTCGCTGGCGGAGTGCACGGCTGCCGCCAGCCCCGCGGCGTCCACACTCCTGATAAACGGCTCCCCGTGTGGAGTCTGACCCAGACCCAGCCGCCTGCCGTTCCTCCCAGCACAGGGTTTAAGAGGGGGATGTGGCGGGATGCCACCTCTCCACCCGCCAGCAAGCTGCCCCCGCCCAAGTCCGCCCCGGCCTCGCGCCGTCTGCAGAGGCAGAGACGCAGCAGGTCCAAGGGCAAGGTCACAGCCACGCCCTCTCGCTCACTGGAGGGGGCAGCGACCCGGCCGCCACCCCAGCCCACACACACGTCTTTCTCCGGCCTTAACCCTTCAGTACGAACTCCTAAGGCAGGTGCAGAAGGTCCTGGAGAGAAGCAACAGGAGCATTTCCTGCTTAGCATGATCCTAACGCGAGAGACAGAGAGAGACAGAGGTCTTTACAGAGTGTAGCTTTTCCTCATTCCTTCCCCGTCACACATGCAAAATGAACTCACCCACACTGGCTCTGAAAAGGCCCAGATGAGAGCATTCCTTTCTTTATTGTCTACGTTTAAAGACTATTCTCTGACCCCTGCTATTTATGACTTAAGAGCTGTGGAGCCCGGGCCAAACCCCTTTGGCTCCAAATGGTGAGCACGGACAAAAGCTATTCACCTTTGTCCCACTTACCTCATTTCCCGTCCGGACCAGTTTGCGCCGCTCTGCCCGCTCTCGAGGGCTCGAGCCACAGCCTCTTGTTGGGCGGCCCAGTCCCTCATTGTGCCGACCGACCGCGGCTCCGGGCCGGTGCGCGGTGGTGCCGCGGCCCTCACCCTGCAGCTGGACAAGGGCCGGCGTGAATACAGACGTCTCGTCGCTGCGTCTCGGCCGACCATGAAATTGTGCATGAAATGCTTCGGGAAGCTAGACGGCCCCTCGGGGTTGATGTATGGCCTGTCTCCCTCGTAAAGGGAGCCCAGGCAATTCACAAAGATTCGTGTGATACGGCCACAAAGCGACGCTTCCGTGGGTGAGGGCGATGAGATAAAGGGAAATCAAACCTGAAACGCTGGGACAATGCATCCGAACAGGGAGTCGGGGGCAAAGCGAGTTTCTCCTGTTGAGACTAGGCTGTTTCACCTTTGACCTTTGGAACAGCCTGTCCCAAGGGGGAAACGCTGTTTTGGGGGACACCATTCACGGGATCCATGGACAACAAATGCCGCCGGTTTCCAGGGGAGCCAAAGTACCGATACTGCGCCCGGAACGAGCATCCGTCCACGTTTCCTCCGAAATATGGCACAGCACGGCACAAAGCAGCGACATCCAGCAAACGCCGGAGTGTCTGGGTGTGTGCGACACTTTCACCCACATGGGGGCAAAGTTCCCTTGGTAACAGTACATAGTTGAGTCTTGTAATCCAGGCGCAGATTGGAGGGCGTCTGGAAACTGCGTTTCCATCATGCACGCATCAATATTATTTCTCCCGGGGGCCTGTTGGGGCCACAGGGATCCAGGGAGTTGGATGCTGGAGTCCAAGGCAAGTGTCACCGGGCCACGGCTGTGTGGCCAGGTCGTCCTCACGTCCTAGCTGGTAGGGCTGTCGGTAGCTCTGACACCCGCCGTGAGAACAAAGATCCTAAGGAGGACGCGTGCCTGAAGAAAGGGTCGTGTGACCTCCACGCGGACCCGCGTCAGAGGTGAAGGCTCCCTTTGACGAAGGTCCACTTTAGAAAGAGTCGTGTTCTCTACCAACCGGAAGAGCGCGGAGGACACAGCCTCAGTGGCAGAGCCCATCCACACAGCAGCAACAACTCAGAGAGGAAAAATCATTCACAACAAATGCTCAGTTTAGACAGCACATGCGCACACACGTGCGCATGCACACGCACGCACACGCACGCACACTTCACCTTGCCCTAAGAGCATCATGCTCCATGCATCAGATCTTACAAGGTGGTTCTCTGACCCAGACCAGTTCCAAAAATACCAGGGTGGCTGCGTGTAATTAAGTATAGAGCAAGAGCGTGCCTTCTGATTAAAATGCGTAAAAGCTGAGAATCTGGAGAAAGGAACATTATTCTGGTTCACCATAATGAGCTGTATTGCTTTTATCAGGAAAGTCACACAGCAAGAGTGGGTCTTGCTCACCCAGGGAAGGGAGAGTTGGAACGGAAACCTGGCTGTGTTTTTCCTGGAAGGATTGTTCTCGTAACAGTGTTTCCGAGGTGCTTTCCTTGCAGGTAGAGAAGCAAAGTTTCCGAGGTGAGCCTGCGCCGCCCCAATTACGTGGCTCAGCGGGACTCCTGTGTAGGATTACGTACAACTGGGCTTCACCCCCCCCCCAGGCCACGGATTGCCTGCAGGACAGAGTCAAATCGATGAAAACAGAAAAGTGAGGGGGACCCCCTAAGTTCTGGGACACCTTTTCACCCCAGGACAGAATCTTTCAACAGGGACCTTCCTTGGGTACGGCCGGGCAACACAGTACACCCTCATGTTCAATGTCTCCGAATTCTGGCCACCCCCGCCCCCAGCTGTGGACACCGCGATGTGTCTCCTGCAGAGCACACCGCCCCCAACCTTCGGTGGACCTCGGTGTCCTGGGCCGGCGGCCACAGCCAGCGCTCGGCGCTCGTGCACGCTCCACAGCCTTCTGACGAACACGTTACAACTTCTAGACACCTGTCAGACCATAGTCAGCGTGCACTGCATCGTGACCGAGATGGTTTTCACACGTGCAAACCGAGTTCCGTGTCTGAAGGCAAACTCCAGGAGCCCTTCTCCGCCTGGGAACTTCAGAAGTGTCTTCGTTCGCCTGTTCTGTCACCCGGCGCAGTCCCAGGTGGATGGAGACAGACCTGGCAAGGGCGAGGACGGAGACCTACGGCGGGGCGGGGGCTGCCTCCTGCCGCAGGCCTGAGCTCCGGAGTTCACAGCAGGCAAAGTCTTTCACACCCGCAAAAACGAATGGGGAAAATTAGAAACACATCTGCCACAGGTTGGATTAAAACCGAAATCAGAATCTGTACTTTCCCTTAAAGAGTGATTGTGTGGGAAGCCTGGCTCGACTAGTTTCTGGCCCAAAGCGCCCAGGGATGGTCCCGCCACCGCACACCGACCATCACCCCAAAGCCCGTGATATCTGGTAACAGTTCTCAGCGTGCGGGCAGAGGACGGCTTCCGTAAGGACGGCAGAGCCGGAGCAGATGTGCCTGGGTGTTCGGGCTGCCTCCTGCGCCCCGGCTCGGATTAGAACCCACAGCCTGCTGCTCCCAGGGCCCCACACACATCACATGGGGGTGGGGCAGCCAAGCCCTCACTGCTGCAAACATTCACTCGTCCACCCACCTGGGGTCCTGCCAGAAGGGGCCCTGCTGGGAGCCTCAGCGCTCACTCCTTCCTGCCTCCCCACTTAGCAGCTGAGGCTTCCACACCAGGCGTTTGTTCTGCTGTCTCCCTCACACGTTCTTCGTGCTGCCTATGTCAAATTTCTGTCCCTGGCTCTCCCCACCCCTTCAAATAGCAGATGCCGTACCTCCAAACATGCTGACAAGGGAGGCTCTCCTTGACAAGCATGCGGCATCCCTACGCACTCACTCAAGCCTGCTGGTCATTTGACTTTCAACCACACATAGACGGTCAAGTTCAAGCGCTCGGGTCCCTGAAGAGAGGCGTCATCTCTTGGTCAGCACAGAGGAGTAGAGGTCGTCGGGGCACCGTTTATAGACGTGGTGTTATCGGGGCATCAGGCAGAGTTGCATTTTATTGAGCACGCCGATGTGAGTTTGCAGGCACAATTACTTTTTCCGGAGAGCACCGGCCGAGCCTTCACACCCCTACCAAGTTCTGCTCACGTGCAGCGCACCCGGGTTTCGACCCCAGCACCGGTTTGAGAGATCGCTAGGCTGCTTCTCTCGTCTCTGCCCACATCATCACAGACTAGAGACTGCTAGACTGCCTCCTGAGAAATCACGTGATGACCTTTATTTGCGGAAGTAAGCACGCGGGTCTCCGAGCCAAAGGGACTTCACTATTCCATCCGAGATGTTGTCTACGGCAGCTTCTGCCTTCCAGCGGCACCAGCCGGCATGTCCCTGGAAAATCACTGTCAGGGGCGGGTCTGCCTATGAAATTACTGGTGGTTTCCCCAACGTGTCTGTACGGTGGACAATAAACGTGCTCAGCCAGCATCAGCTTTGTCCTTGAAGTGGATGACGTGATGTCAGGGAAAACCGGGCCAGAATCAGTACATTTTACAACAGGCTTCCCACGTCTTAAAATACAGAGAACGCCTGTGTCTGCTTCGAATCGGAGAGAAACGCCGGGTGTCCAGCACAGCCCGTTTCCACGAGATTTTGCTTTTCCTCGTGAAGACAGGCTTTCCTTGGCATCTCTCTGTGGATTGGCAGTGGTTACCACACAAATGGAGAAGCATTTAACCCAACACAAAAGCCTCTGTCAGCAGTCACATTTGCTTCCTGGACCCCGACCCCGTAAATCTCGCAGGTGTCCAGTGCGGCCGGCCAGATGTGCGTGCAGGAGCCGCCCCAGCCGTCCTCACCTCCGCAGCTGGCTCCAGAGGAACCTGGGAAAGGACTCGGAATTTGGAGCTGGGGCCCTCGCAGGCACCAAACCACCCCCGAGATCAAAGCCCCTGGCCTGGGCACCCAGACCGAGCGACGGCTCTGCAACAACACGTATCCTCCAAACCAAACGGCAGACCAGCCAAGCGAGACAGTGACCACCCCCCAAAGGAGCAGAGGAGTGTGCGTGCTCCCCAGAAATGGGTGGGCTGCCACCAGGGTGCCACAGTGAGGTGCAAGGTTCAGAGGTCACAGGGCACATCAAAGGATGAGGCTTTTATAAAGTAAACGCATGACTCTCCTACAAATACGCAAGGGCATGGGTCGGAGATCCAACTTAACTCAAGAGAACACGGCCAGCACCAGGCAGGCGTTACACTTGGGTCCCAGGAGAGAGTCAGGCAGTGCAAACGGAGGCCCACTCCCAGGCTGGAACACATGGACCAACAGCTGGGGAAGGGCCCATTCGGGGGACGAGCATCTTGGCTCGGGACACACGTGTCCGCATTTCCAGGGACAAGAGCCGTCGGTCCGCATCACTGCCTGCTTTCCGCCGCCACAGAGCAGGAAAGGAGCTTGAGGAGCGGCCTCGGGGATTGGGCTGCGGCAGAGATGGGGGCACAGTGCTCGGGGAGAGAGAAGTTGGGGGGGACATGAGATCACACCCCGGAGGGAGGCTGCAGGGGACAGGGCGTCCCAGGGAGGAGCCAGAAATGGGCAGAAAGCGCACAGTTTGTGTAAAATACTACATACACCTTATCTTTTAACATGCATGCACAAAGCTCTATCAGCGATGTCACTTCTGGGTGTTTTTGTTTGTTTTCATTCTGGTTCTTTTTGTTTTTGTTTTTGTTTTGTTTTTTTTTTCCCAATCTTCCATCGCCATATTTGTTCAAAATAGTTTTCCAAGGTTGTGGATTTCTACGCAGCGCAATGGAGGGAACCGCGTCCCAAACTGCAAGACACCTCTACCCATGTGCTGACTGAGCCCAGGAGCACCCACCACCCACGATGCTGGTGCCTAAATGCCCTCACGCAGGGAGTGACCTGAGGGTCACTGCCCACTCACCCCTTCATCCTAAAGACCCAGAGGAAAAGCCCACCCGCGCTTCACGGAGCTCAGGAGAAATACACGTCATCCTTCTGCACCAACGCATGCAGCAACAACAGCATCCAAAGCAGCCACACTGTGATGAATGCATACGAGTCCTTCCCAAGGATTCGGACTAAAAACAGCCCTTTGCAACATATCCCCAAGTTTCTGCAGCGGTTAGCTGTGGCTTATCGACTCGCGGCTGCTTTCAGGCCAAAGCAATGGATTTCTTCTCTGCAGGACTCAGTCTCCAGTGTGAGCCCCTATCAGCCAACTACAAATGGGGTTTAACGACCCGCAGTCCCCAGAGCTGCGATGTGTTTAATTAGGGTGTTTGAAACGTGGTTCATCAAGCAGGTGAAGGCATCAGGGGAGAGAGCTAGAGAGACCCAGGAAGGGAATAAAACTAAACAAACAGAGCGAAATTAGTTCCAATGAACCTCTTTCACTCAAATGGCGAGTGGATAAAAAAGGATCAGTCCATTTCCGGACGGGACGAGGAGAAAGGGGGTGCTGGAACTCGAAAACACAGTGATACAACCAATTGTTGTCCACACAACACCCGATGAAGACAAAAGCCAAACACACTACTTAGGAAATGCGGTCAGCCTCATGGCTACACGCACGCGCGCGCGCGCACACACACACAATGTACAAATTAACCACAGTAAGAGGTTAGCAACCATAACTGATAGTAAAGTGGAAGGTTGTGACAACAGACTGGAATACAGGATGTGACCTCGGCCTCTCTCTCTCTCTGTCCGAGCACCACGCTGACCACCTAAATGGCTAGTGAAGGATGAACGGGCAAGGACCCTGGACAAGGGAGGATGTGTGTCCCGGGTGGAAGGAGGGGGACAGCTGGGAATTCCACTGCGATGCTCAGAACAGCATGAAGTTTGTAATTGTGTATTTCTGGAAATTTCTACTTAACGTTTTCCGACCACGTTTTCCCGGAGGTAACTGCAACCACGGATAAGGGGGAACCACTGCAGTACGCGTATAATGGGGACCGGAAGGCGTCTTTTCGGAGCGAAGGCTTGTGATGTCCTACAAACGGTGAAAGGGCCATGAGGAAGACATCCCCCTTCCAGGACCCAGAGGGTCGGAGCGAAGCAAAGTGTATTTCACAATCACACAAGGGTTCTGTGCTACTTTGAATAACATCTGCGTGTATCAAACCACGGAATGCATGCATGAATGTGCGGATGGATATATTGTCATAACAAAGTTTTAAGTTTGGGAGTATTACTCTATAGTCATTTGCGTGGGGGGATGTGTTTGAAACACCTCTCAAAATAATAATGTTCTCCATAATTCTGCTCTTGTGACAACTGTGTCTTGCTCAGATACAATTTGGGCTATGAAATACAGAAATGCTTCCATTTTAGGTCTAAAAGTCACGTCGAGAAATAAATGCCATCAAACACCATCAAATGCCATAAATGCCATCAAAGATTTAAAAATCTTTTTTAAAAATGTACATGAGTATAATGACAACTTTAGACCATATGCATGCAACATGAAGTAGACCCAATGGAAAAGAGACTGCCCACTTCAAGAATCAAATTATTTAACCAGCAATTCTTACACACAGAGAAACTATATCCAAAGTAACTTAGGTCTAAGTAAAAGGTATTACATCTGCTGGTCTAACCAGAAGGTGCTTTTCTCCTTAAATTTTTTCATTGAAAACATTACAGAATAAAGAGAGAAATGAGGTGGGAGCTGCAAATGACGACCCACGCACCCTGACAGCAGGGTGCTAATGAACACGGAACCTGCACGTGTGACCCCAGCCCCCAGAGGTGCAGATACATTGTAGCACAAGCCCACAGAGGTGCAGATACATTGTAGCAACGCCAGTGCCCTGCTTTCGATTTTGTTCCACCAAAGCATCAAGTGCAGCCATGGCTGCGGACCGGGTGAGGAGTGCGCTGCATTTCTCCGTACTTCCATTTTGCAACTTCCAGTGACTCTATAATTATCCCAAAATTAAAAGTTGTTTTTTTTTTAAATATTAACAGTCATGAGGAACATACCTTAGAACATTGCTTGTGATTCTGGCACCAAACCAGGGAACCATTGTTCTGCGAAAAGAAAAAGAAATAGCGACACATGAGACATTTTTCTGAGGGGAAACTAGAAAGACATTTAGGGGTGTGCATGGATTTTTTAATGTTTGCATTAACCGGAGACCCGTGTTGCTGCCCTGGGAGCTGTTGTTAGAAAATGTGTTCCTTATATAAGTCCGGTTTTCCCCTTGACATCACAATATAAACAAAAACACGTAAATGAATAAGCATCCCCAGCTGTGCCCAAGGACGAGCGAGCAGGAAATACATGCTCAGAGCTTCGTGTCGGAGCAGTTCTGGGGACGTCCCAGCGCACACACCCAGCACGCTGTGAGCTACCTGGTTCACAGCACTGACCGGCTGAGCCTGGGACCCCACCGTCCCCGGAAACGACTTCTCCTTCCCTTTACCGGGTGAGTGACATGAACCAGGGGCGAACCACCCCCGTGACTCAGTTTATCCCCCTGTAAGGCAAAGGGACAGATCTCGTGCGTGAGGTCACCGGAATGAGTCAACAAAACAATGCACACAGGTTGGCATTCGCTCGTTAGGAAACGAATCTTCAGGCCCATTTCCAGCATTCCAGCGTCTGCCTATATAGAAGCTTGTCGTTCCACACGATGAAGATTTGGGTCACAGCTTTGCCTTTGGTCCTGACGTTTTCCGTCCGATTATGCCAGGTCGAGGTACTTGGGGGAGACAGACAACACCATCTCCCGGTGATAAAGATGTCATGCCGTGACCTCGGGGTCTTTGCAGTTCAAGTTCGGGCATGGGGTGAAATAGCCCATTCCCTGCTTGAAGCGCTACACTGCTCATTTTTAAGAACATCAGCATGGGCATTCATTTGCAGGTACAGGAAAAAATTAAAATAATAACATCTTTAAAAAAACATTTGTAATAACTTTATTGAGATAAAAGTCATGTGTGTACAAATCACTTATTTACAGGGTACAATTCGGTGGCTTTTAGTATATTCCGCAGACCACGCAACGCCCTGACAATCCTCTTTAGTCAGCCCGGAAAGAAACGGGCGCTCCCGACTCCCTCCCCTCCCCCAGCCCCCGGCAGCCCCAGGTCTGCTTTCCGACCCCACGGCCGGACCTCCCCTGGGCGTTCCACGTAAAAGCAGGAACACCACGCGTGGCCTGCTGTGCCCGGCTGCTCTCACCTGCTAACGCTGTGCCTTAGGCTACGTGCTGGGGTGTTTTTGCTCCGTCTCTGTCGCCGAGTGTACGGCAGCTCATTCCTGTTTATTGTCCGATTCCGTGGCATGGCGATGCCTCGTATTGGTCTTCCCCTTCCAATAAGGTGTCTTACTAAATCCCGTGCCTCATACTATGTCTTAAGAACACAGGACCCCCCAAACCAGTGGATGGATCTCAAGTGTGCAGGATTAGCCCTTCCCTTCTGCATGGGAAGATGGCGAGGCTAAGATCCGTCGGGCCCAGGGCAAGGCTGAGGGGTGAAATCTCTCCACCTGTGGTCCCAGGGCCCCGTGGTCCCTGCGAGGGCTGGCCCCTGCTGGGGCACCCAGGAGCCCATCGGCTAGACCATCCTGCCCCTGCAGGCGTGTTCCGTGCTGAGCACCCCAAGACCCTTGTCAAGAGACCGGGGCTGACGTGGACGCACCCGGTCCTGGAAACCGGGTGCAGGCCGCCCCCCGGAAGATGCTTTTTCTCCGGGGCCCCGGTCTGAGCACCTTCAGCCTGCTGCAGCCAGGTCGGAGGGTCCGGCTGTTTGCTCTGAGAACTAGCCGCAGGGCCAGCTTCCCCTCCCTTTCCCTTCCAGGCCTTTCTTTCCCTGGACAGTTGAGCAGAGGCTGTGGAGGGGACAAGGGCCCTGCGTTTGCGGCACTGCTGTCCAGGGACGTATCACGCCCTCCTCTGCCCGGCTCCGTGCTGCCGTTGACCTGAGTCTGAGCTCCCCAGCTGCAGGGCAGCCCAGGAGGCAGGAGGAGGCAGGAGCCCCCGTTTCCGCTCCGCCTGAACGCTCCACGCTGGCCGCGGGCCGGCTCCTGCTGGCGCCACACGGAGCTGTCCATCAAAGCCGCGCCTGGGACCCAGTGCACCAGTAGGCGTGGCCACCACTGCCGGTCCCAAGGGCGTGTTGGCCGAACTGCCACCCCTCCGTAGTAGTTCGGCCAGCTGACCCGGTGGTTGCCGATGCCTCTGACCCGGTGGCTACCAATGCGTGTTGCTGATGCACTACTGGCCGCTTCCCCGCAGCCGGCCCTGGAGCCGGCGTCTGGCATGCGCAACCCCCGTCAGCATCCGCCATCCGACCCAGGATGTTCTGCAGTGAGCAGGCAGGGAGGGGGTCGAGCAGCCGGCTGAAGCCCGCGCAGTCACAGAGCCAGTGGCTGCAGCCAGCTGCAGGGGGACTGGGTGTGCCCGTGGGTGTCTGCAGGGTGCCTGGGCCAGCCCCAGCCTCTAACCTTGCAGGGACAGGTGCGGGGCCGGCCCACGGTGCCCCGCATCTCGGGGACGTCGGTGGGTGGATGCACAGAATACAACCGGAGATTGGGGACGTACGTAGAAGGCAGGTGACGTATCAGCAGAAAAAAAAATTTTTTCGTTCATGTCCAAAGGTTAAAAAAAAAGCAAAAAAAAAAACAGCTGTGGGCAGTTGTCTGCAGGGCTCCCTTCTGCTCCCCTGGACAGCGGGTGAAAGGGCCGAACCCAACAACCAACACGGAGAGAAGGCAGCAGCGAAGACGGACAGCAGGGGCCCTGTGGGAAGCTAGGGCGCCCCCACCCATGGGCTCAGACGCCCTCTGAACCCACAGAGAAACCCGCGTCCACAGGACCTGCCACAGCTGCTTCCCCGGCACTGAGAGGTCCCCACCCAGCGCATGTTCGTGTGCGGCCGAATTTCCCCGCCCCCCCGACCATGGGACGGGAAGCCCCGTCATTGGAAAGGAACATTTGGGGGCAGCAGCAAGCCATCCCAGAAGATTATTTATTGTGATTGCACCAAGCTCGGTGACTGAAGACAGCGTGTCCAGGGATGCTTGGGGAGATTAGAAAGATGGCCCAGGCGAAGTATGTAGCGGAATACACAGGGCGAGTCGGGGGAGGGGAACTGCGTTGCTTTGGGATCATGACTGCTTTTCTGACCGGGGAGCGATCCCGCGTTGGAAACGACCCAGCTGGTGAGCAACACGCACGCACTCTCACTAACCTGGCAGCGAGGCGGGGGGGCGCGGGGGGGGGCATCGCATTTCCCTCCCCGGCGGGGGCAAGCCCGTCCCTGTTTGCCTAGGTGAGCAGTGGGCAACGCTAGCTTTTCAGCCTTCACTCCCCAGGGCTGGCCACCGCCGTTGCCCGATGGGGACTGTCTGTCTCAGGGCTTGTAAACATTTTCCAGGGCATTACTTGTCCTTTGAATGCATGCACAGAGTTTTTCCATGCAGAAATTTTCTGCACACACGCACACCCCTTCCCCAAAATGTGTCCACCTCGTCCTTGCATTTCAGGCTTCCTGTTTTCCTTAAAACAACCCCTCCCCTTGTCAAGCTTTTGCAGCTATTCACGCTTTTGCCTTAATCTATCATCATTCTGCATACTATTCCCGTCCACAAAGAACTTCTAAGAAGCCTGGCTAATGCCATCACGGATGTCTGCAAACCCCCCAGCCTCCATGTGCCGGCCAGGTGTGCGCCCTCCATGGAGGGTGCCTACCTGCAGTGCTCTCGGAGCAGGTGAGCAGCAGAAAAACACAAGAACCATTTCAACATCCCGCCCTGGGGGAAGTTCTTGCGCGTGTTACAATAGCCTTCACCAGGTAAGCCACCTGACAACGAAAATAAAACCACAGTATTTGCAATACCGTGCTATTCTGGCGTAAAGCCAGCCAAATACAGCGGCCAGGAGTGCGAGGCAGGCAAGCTGTTACCTCTAGACTGGGGGCTGGGACCGCCAGGAAGGATCAGACAGCGGGGCTTCTGAAAGTCCGTGAAGATGACATCTTGTGTTTTATTGGTTTTGCCAGATCAAACATGAGCGCCAGTCAATTCCCCTTTCAAAGAGTGTACACAAGTTCAATCACCTGCCCCCCACGTTGTTCCCATGACATGTTCAAAGTTTCTCCAAAAAGCCTTTTGATTTTCTTCTCCCTTAAAGCAAAAATAATTCTTCAAAAGCTTTGAATGAAGAAAACACTTCATTCACGCAAACACAACCTCCCAGGAGGAGCTAGAGATGAAGGAAAATGAGTTATCTAGACAGAGCCATCTGAAAAGAGCAGAGAGGATTATAACAGGTCCCACTTTGCTTTTAAGCTGACCGGGTGCGGGTGGGGAGCTGTCATGGGGGCCATCCGTTGGCAGTTTTGGAAAAACACCAACGTCTTGTCCAGCACAGCACAGAAGGTTCGACCCTGAAACCATTCCGGAAAGCCTGCCCATCAACCCTGTAAAACTGCAAATAATTGCCTATTCCTCCACCATTTTATTTTTGTTTTCTTTCCGTGCCAAATGTAAGTGTAAAAAACGAAAGCAGGCGTTAAAATTCAAATTAATCCACTTCAATCGAGAATATTTTCCCAGTATGTTGGAGTCATAGAATAATATATTTGATTTCATTTCTCCCTCCTAGGATGTTGTGTTCTCTTGTCCGTACACTTGGAAGTTTCTTGTTTATTCAAGAGCAGCTAAAGGACAGAGGAAGCCACAGGATTAAACTTGAGACTAACCCTTTGCACAGCTCAAAAGACTTTGTAAAAGAATCTTTGCTAGTCACCATCTCAACTGCAAACTTCATTGAAAATTTGTCAGGAGCCTTAAACGCGTATGACTCAGTGAGAGAGGCCAGTCTCAAAAAGCTCCAGGCGGCAGGATTCCAACTCTATGACGTGTCAGAAAAGGTGAAACTATGGGGACAATAAGAACATGAGCGTTCGCCGGGCTCTGGGAGGAGGCGTGAACAGCCGGAGCACAGAGGCTGTGTAGGACGGTGAGAGGGCTCTGTCTGGTGCCACGCTGGTGGGCACCCGGCCTCACACCTGTGTGCCAGCCCGCAGGATGGACGGCCGGCAGCAGGAGGGACCCTGATGTGGCCTGCGGACTCCGGTGATTCGGATGTGCCCGAGCAGGTCCATCGTGGTGACAAATGTCCCTTTGTGGGGGGAGATGAGATGGGGGGGCCTTCTGCATGTGAGGGCCGACAGGGGTGTTTGCAAACTCCTTGTATTTCTGCTCCACGTCGCTGTGAACCTAAAACTACTCCAGGACAAAGTCTCCTGAAAAGGGGGGAAAGTGGTCCCGAGTAAGATTTCTCTCCAATGTGATGACTCATTCTCAGTGAAACGCCTGGACTCTCCACCCCCCTCCTAGAAGGGAACTCCCCTCTGGATCCTACAGACACACCACACTGGGTGCTCTCGGGACACGGTCGTGACCGTGTGCCTCCCCCCACCCCGCACTGGAACATGGCCCCGCACACACCTGGCAGCTTGCGTGGGAACGAGAACCTTGGCCAGTGCTGTCCCTGCACCCGGCCCTTCTGGCTCTACCAGGTCATCTCTGATGCATTGCAAATGCCCCTTCCTCCAGGAAGCCTTCCCTGACCACCACATGTTCCCCAGTTGCGCACTCTCTTGCAGCTCCCCACACTTCCCTTCCAAAGCATTCATTCTATCACAGCTGATGAGAAATAGTGTGTTTTTGTTGTTGTTACTCGGTGATCATCTGTCTCCCAGCCTGCAACCCCCTCACTCGCTCTACTTGTATCTCTCTTGCTCACCACTGGCTCCCCCTTGAACTTAACAGACACGATGGATTAAAAAAATCATCAATACATGCACCAGGGAGTCACACACAGGAACTTTAACTTCCATCATGAGGTCGCGAGGAGCTGAAAAGAAGGAAATACAAGAAGGGAGCTGAGCAAATGCTTCATCTCTGGGCGGGGCTTCCAGGAAGTCAGGTTCCTCACTCTGTATGGTATTCGCAGCGGTGCCCAACCTTTCGCGCATCACAGACGGGTTTCGTGGAAGATGTGGGGCCCGCGGAGAGAGGAGCTCAGACGAGCCTCGCTCCCCCCACTGTGGGTGGGGAGGAGGGGTGGGAGGGGGCAGCAGGTGCAGCTCAGGTGAGCTCAGCTTGCAGCCTGGCTCCTAACGGTGCCCGTCCGTGCCCTCCAGGTTGGGGGAGAACCCTGTCCGGTAAACACCCGAGAGACGTGGCCTGCCAACGCTGAAGCTGAACAAAAGCCTGCATTCGGAACTGAATGCAAATGGTCGAGGAAACAAACATGCTGATTCTATTTTTAGGGTCGCCTAAGCTACAGTTAGTCACCTGGCCCTATTATGATCAGCGTCACCTAAAGAAATGTGCCCCGTGGGGACACATGATGTTTGCCTGTGAGTTTTAACCAGGAACATGCTAGCACCTGCTGCTTGCGGGGAAGCATCTGCCAAGGATGGGGCTCTCCCCACCTGCTGCGGACCCCACCATGGGCCCGGGGGCCCTGGCCCCTCCTAGGCCGCCGGCCGCAGCGGCCCCCCAACTTCCACATCCTTCGAAGGGCCTGCCAGGTCCGCCTTCACTCCTGCCACAGCTAAGCATTGAGAAGTCTTCTCTGAGACACATCCCGTTTTAAAATTCGTATCACCAGGAGAAAGTGCTAGCGCATCACAGCTCTTCCACAAGATCACATAAAACCCGACATTCCAAGGCAGAGGGGGGTGGGCAGGGGAAAGAACCCCACCTTAGGCAGCCTTGGCACGTTCCGTGGACTCCCTGAGGCCTCCTGGATGGCTCCTGTACAAAGCACAGCGGGGCGTGAGCCACAGGGGCCTGCTAGGCACGGCGCCACCGCGGCCTCGCTCCTGGGGAAGCTGGGCCCCGGACAGACGCCCATGGACACTGCGGCGCTGCTCCTTCCCTTGGAAGTGGGGCGGGCGTGCCCACCGATGCAGGAGCCTGGCCCCCGTCACCACACCCCCGGCCTAGGAGGTGAAGCCGGGCTGACGAAGGAAAGGCAGGCAGGGGTCGGGCAGAGCACAGGTGTCGCCGAATGGCCACGGAAGCCATGAACGACCGTGGGGGTCCAAGTGAGCGGTGGCTTGTGTCCCTGCGGGTCCTCATCGGCCACACCCACTCCCGTTTCCGTCCCTTCCTGTGGGACTTTCCTGCCTTTGCCTTCAATCCTGCAGAATGCAGGTGACGGGAGAAGAAAACACCAAACCCCCCGGACCACGTGGAAGGGACTACGCAAACCGACGCGGCTTGGCCTTTCTTCCTGGGGGAGCATCCTTCAGCCACCGTCCTCATTTCACCGTTTTTTAAAATGCCTCAGGGCTGCACAACCGTGGGTGTCCTGGCCATGGCTTCTTAGATCCACTGAAACCTCACGGAAATGCACGCCGGCTCTCCACGCACCCCCTTTCTTTCGCATACGGACATGCATTGTCCTGGTTTGGGGGGCCGTCCCTGCCGCCCCACCGCTGCACGAAAGCGAACTCATTCTGGGGGACTGTCACATGCACAAATACTTTCTAGAAAGGGGGGTTTCTGATGAGAAGGAGCAGCGAAGCTCCGGGGGCACATGGGGTCCCCCCCGACAAACATCTGAGGCGAACCCAGCCTCCGATTCAGTGATCCCGACATGGAATGAGCAGAGAGAGTTTCTACTGACGTGCAGCTGGGCTGACAGAGTGTCTCGGGCCCTTCATTCCCTTCCCCCCCCCCGCCCCCCCGCCCCAGTGCAATCAGGACTGAGATGATTTTCCGAGATAAGTGAGCCCATGGGGAGGTAGTTGAACAGGGCAGAGAAGACCCGCCAAGGCTGTGGGTACAGTGCATGGCCGCCCAGCTCCGGTGCCCCATGCTCCATGCTCAGTGCCCACCTCACGGCTGAGAACACTACCCAGCAACAGTCTAAGCTCAGATCTCAAAACCCAGGCACACACGCCATGCACGGTGCAGCCTGCAGAAACTGTTCACCTGGCCTCATAGGAAGGAGTGAGGGCTCTCTGGGCGGGAGGCTTCTGGGAAAAGTCAAGCTGCAATCAAGGAAAGTCGATGTGAGGCATATTTCTTGAAAAAGCTGAGCAAGTTGAAGAAATTCACTGAGCAGTGGCAGGGAGGGACAGCTGCAGGGAAGTGTCCTCCTGGGCACTGAGGAAGATGAAGGAGGCATCTCCTCACACAGCTGGGGAATCAGGGCACATTTCAGCCCGAGAATGTAGCTCCTCGTTCCAAGTCCTGACAAGCTGTTCGTCCTCCACCAAGGTAGTTTAGAACCAGACACAACCGCGCTGCAACTCGATACATTGTCCCTAAAAGTAACCACGGTTTCTCCTGAGCTGTTCTTTCAATATGTTTCAACTTGCACCTCTGCTATCTTTTTGATCTGTGCTTTTAAAAGCAACTTGAGTGTGAGGCTAGGTACCAAGCAAGTGACATATTTTCTAAGAAAAACCATGCTGGACCACTCCAAAGTTTCCGTAAAGAATTAAAACCATTATCAAAGCAGAAAAAAAAATGCCAGAGCAAAGCAGAAAAACAATTTAAACACAGAACTTGACACAAGTCTTAATGACACCCTGCACTGGAATTACCATGTGCTGCAAGTGTACAAGTTGTTACAGTGTACTCTGGGTAACCCTTCATGACTGGCGGTGTTTAGGCGTCTCCTTCCGACTTGGCTTTGCTTAATGGTTGTTGTGGCTACTTTGTTTTCATTGGACGATGGTTTGTGCAGGAACAAACTGGAATGATAATCAGGAGAAATTTTAGCAAACCCTAAAGATGGATAGCCAGCCACTGAAAGGATGACTTCGCGACATCTCTCCGCTAACTTGGGGCTCAATCAGTCCTACCTGGGCAAGGTAATGCGCTAAAGATGTTCCCAAAGCAATTGAAAACCACGTTCTTTATTATTATCTCAAACGCAGTGAGAACTCCCAGAATTCTGACTTCTCCGCAGTGGCCCACGGCAGACACGTAGGCCCCAAACCCTTCTGGGACCTTCTTCTGAGTCCCCCACGGTCACCTCCTGGGCCGGCGGTGTGCATCGGTGGGCACTGCGTCAGCCCCTCTCCGTGAAAGTAGAGACTCCCAGTGAACGCCAGGCCTGTTCTCCTGAACCAGGACAAGAGAGCGGAAGCACAGTGTGACCCCAAACACCCACGCCGACTGTTTGTAAACTGCAGGGTTCTGAGGCCGATGACACCGTGTAATTATACATCAGAAAGGACCCCTTGGGATCATTCAATCCATCTTCTTGCTGAAAGCAGGACAAATGGGACGCGTTAATGACATGTCATTGTCTCATGACGCAAGGAACTTTCCGAGGGAGAGGGGCTCCCGTGTCCCAGCACGTGCTCCCCCATTTCCCTGGCTCTCCCTTCCCAGAACTGCTGCCCGAAAACCTCTCCAACCCAGCAAAGAATGAAGAGGGGAAGAGTTACTCACTTTCAGGCTTTCTGCCTGCTAACCCTTTAGGGTCTCAGTAACAGAATTCTCTAAGAAGTCTCTCCCAAACAGTTCAATGCCTAAGAACAAGGTGTACACCAAATGAGAAACTCGACGTGCAGTCCGTCCTGTATGAGTATTAGGAAGGAAGGTGATGATGTTATTCGGTCCCACGGTACGCAAAGGTGGGCCCAGGATAATGACTGAAACAAGCCAGATCCTGCATGTGAACTTGAACTGGGGGGCTTTTTGAAAAATGCTGAGCAGTGGTAGAGGGGAAAGGAAAGGGAAGAACGGGTGGGGAGGGGGGTGTAAGAATGCGGGGAGACCGGGAAAGCTCAGAATCGCGCAGCCCAGGGCTGTCTGGCCACACCAGGTCCCTCACTGTCGTGGATTTGAAAACCATGTGCAAGCCACAGCCAATACTAGCGACACGCGGTTCTGAGGAAAACTCTAGAGCACGAGCATCGCAAGAGCTCATCACGGTTCCGGTGCGGCATCCTGCCTTTGCAGACGAGGGTGCCAGCGGATGGAGAGAAGCCTGCAAACAGGCAGCACATGGCTGACTCCAAGAAGAGGAACACTGGAAGGGAACGCACCCCTCGCTCAGGGGCCCAAGACCCTTTTTCACATTCCAGGCTACGTCTCCACCATCAAGTGCGAGCCCTGGTAAAGTGAGTGTCTTCCTTTCTCCCATGAGAAGAATGGAGTTTGCTGACGCATCGCAGACAAGTTCCTGACGACCGCGGGGCTCATCTGCAGCCGAGGGCGGACATCTGCAGCCGAGGCGGACAGCTGCGGAGCTGCGTGTCCGTCGGTCGGTGCGGACGCCCTGCCCGGAAGGCGTGCCTGTGGGCGATTCAGAAGACGGTCTCTGAGAGATCGGGTTTGCCGTGTGGCTGCCGGGACTCGCCGTGCAGGGCGTTCTCAGAGCCCTCCGTCAGTTCTGATATAACAGTACGGACAATGGCCTCGCTTCGGCTCAAGCCCAGACGCCCAAGCTAGATGGCATGCCTCCCGCGTCGCTGCTGCTCCACCCCCTCCCGGAAACCAGACCTCCATCACCGCTCTGGCCCGTGCTGGCCAGCCCCAGAGAGGCCCTGCGCCCCACGGGCCCTCGGCAGCCCCCACCGAAGGAGCCTGGCTGTTGTCTTCCCCG
>PVKU01006979.1:72084-94592 GCA_004027475.1 Anoura caudifer
CAGCCCTTCCCTTTCCCTCCTTCCTGCAGCCCTTCCGTTTCCATTTCCCTTCTTCCTATCACCCTTCCGTTTCCTAACCACGCCCGGCAGCAGCCTTCCGGTTGCTGGATCGGATGCTGCCCGAGCCGTGAATCATTTAATGAAGCCAATCAGATCTTCAAATTTACTCCGTGGAATGTTGCTCTTTCCTAGCATCCACGTAGGGGTTTGGAGAGTGGGGGACCTCCTTCACCCTGACCACGACGGCGACGGCAGTAAATCGAAGGCACGGGGGACACGCCGTGCTGTCCCCACCACGCAGCCGCCTGCTCCCCAGCAGGTCACATCTGCCCTCTGTCTTTATCTGTCGTCCCATTTGCTTCCAAACGACTCTCGACGTTTACTCCCCGACTTGAGGCCTGTTTGCCGCCTCCCGGGGTACAGCAGAGTACGGTGTCTCCACGACAACGCAAAATCCCCTCCGTCTTCCTGACGATGCGTGTCCCTCACCTGCGCTCCCATCAGCTCCTTCAATGTTTAAGCATGTTTGCCTCCGAGCGAGACAGCTGTTAACCATCACGCAGACTCCTTGTGTTCAACTAGTCCAGTTTTCGGTTTAAAAAAAAAAGTAGCCCCCTCACGGAAGCATGGGAGAGGCAGAGGGTGAAGATGGGACGGTCCGGCCGAGCTCAGCGCCCCCATCCCCGGCGGTCAGCAATCCCTCCTTACTGTAGCGTTCTTTCCAGCCTGCGTCCGCACCTGCAGCTACCCGCTCTTGACCTTCCCCTCGTGGCTGCCCGTGAGTCCTCAGGCTTCATCCGGAACCTGGACGCCCTGCACACCAGGGGCCACAGGAAGCAGGGGTGGGCGGGGGCGTTTCCCTTATCGACAGACACGCCCCACAACCAGAACCTGTGTTTCCAAAGACGTGGTGGCCGGCAGTGACCCCAACCCTGTCCTTTGACCCATGGGGATGCTGACACTGGTGTGGGCTCAGCGCCCTGCGGCCAAGGAAGCCCCCACCGAGCGTACAGGAGGAGCTGAGCTGTAGTAAAGTGCCACATAAGCTGGGGTGCAGGAAGGCTGCTCAGAGGACGAAGGTTGGGGCCGAGACACAGAGCATCTTGGCCTCACCCCAGTCTACATGCGTCTTCGTGAAAAGCCGCTGAAGGAAGGTGTTATTGATTGTTCTGGGAGGCAGTGAGCGGAGAAGGCGGAGCGGACTTTCACCGGCACTCCCAAAGCCCCCTGTGAGTTCTCAAACTGGACTGCAGACAGCTGCAAACCTTGAGAGGTGGGATCTATCATTCGTGATAAGCTGCTCCCACAAGACTTGCTGCGGCCTGGATCCTGGCACGCCAGCCAGCAGAGGTCAGGGATTAATGTGAAATCACCGAGCTAATTACTCACGAGAGGAACAGGAGCTGGGAAGCGCAGGATTCCACACGCCAGAAACTGAGCACTTTAGAGCTGTGGTGACTACCGACCATCTAAAAATGTTCTCCTTGAACAACGCGCAGTGCCCCCTGAATGAGAACTTTTATTTTTCCATTGTAGAATATTTTAGTAACACACTTGGGAACGCACTTGTTAAATCCTATGTTAACGTCAGAGCAAATCTCCCACCTGCACAGAAGCTGGACATTCGAGAGTTAGTTGAGCTTCATGCATATTGGGGAAAAAGTCGAAGCGGGTAAAAGAATCACTAGAAATGCGTGGTTTGGGGTCCCCCCTCATTTTAATCAGCCTTACTAAGTGCTGGATTTTGTCACATTGTTTTGCTGTGACACATGCTTTTTCATTGAGCTGATGTATGTGTTCTTCATTAGAGAGGGCAGAATAATTAATCACACTAAAATAGAGCGCCTCAGAGTCTATTAAACCCTGCCTTATATGGTATTTCACCTCATCCATCATGATTCTGAGGGGTTCGAATATGAACTTCAAAATGGAGCCTCTTTTAATGAGAGATCGCTTGAGAAAACATGATGAATTCAAGGTGATAGCAGAGAAGGAGCAATAACCCCGTAAAAAAGCTGCTCTGCAAAAAAAAAAAAAAAAAAGTCAATTCCCAGAAAAATGTGTCACCTGCAGAATTATAAGCACCCGGCATGTGGGAAGTCAGGGGTGTTTTCATACCCAAAGAGATGACCTAGAATTCAATGCTCTTTCCTCCTCACACGGCATCTACTTAGGATTTCACATTTCAATTAAAAATTCTACTTCATCTCTGTGTGCGCATCAGGGGGAACAGACATGTCTGATGGGAAAAAGCATATGCAAGATGTGAATTTAATTGTCTATCTACAAAACTAAGCACTTGTGGAAAAAAACTTCAAAGGGTAAGTTTTTTAAATTGAAAATTTCACTGTTTTAAAAATTATTCAGCTTTAGACAAAAGATGGAGAGCAGTTTTAGCAAAACGGAGAGGAAGCTTCGGAGAGCCCCATAGAAGCCCCAAAGCCGCCCTGCACCGCTGGCCCAGCACCGACATTCCCCCAGATGGTGCGCTGGTTACACTGTGATACATTGTAACCACCCACAGTCCAGAGCTGGCATCAGGGGCTGCTCTTCCTGTTGGAGGTCCCGCAGGTTGGGACAAACGTATGATGACACACGCCCATTCTTATAGTATCATATGGAATCCTTTCCCGCCCAACAGCCTGTATGTTCTCCCTATGGATCCCGCTCCACACCACTACCCTCAGCACTGATATTTTTGCTGTCTCCTAGCCTTGCATTTTCCAGAACGTCATAGAGTTGGAAGCATACAGCACGACGGACCCTTTCCAGCGCGGCTTCTTTCCCTTAGGAAGAAGAGGCACCGAGGGTTCCGTCCTGTGACTTGCTGGCTCGTCTGTGTGTCTGTCCGTGCTGAATCGTGTGCCATCGTCTAGAGACACCCCGGTTGTGTTCCCTCCAACCCGTTCACCGAGTGAAGGCACCTTCCAGCGTTTGGCAATAAGGCTGCATGAGTGCTCCTGGGCATGTGTTCTGTGGACCCATGATCTGCCCTCGTCGGGAGAGACGCCGCCGAGCCCAGTTGCTGTGTCATGTGGCGACAGTGCGCTCACTGCTGTGAGGCACCACCTCGCTGTCCCCCAACGGTGGCTGCAGCATCTGCATCCATCCGCCGTGGCAGTGAGTGAACGCTCGCCCCTGCTGCTCCAGGTCCTCAGGAGCGTGTGGCGGTGGCCCCCTGCGGGTTTCGTTTGTGTTCCCCTGATGACCCAGCACGCTGAGCGTTTCTGCATGCTCATTTGCCCTCTGGGCATATTCTGGGGGAAGGGTCCCTGGGGGACATCGGGCCCCTGGCAAACTGGCTGCTTTCAGTGGCCTCTTCTTCGCTCCCACACCAGACTGGGAAGCGCGGGAGGATGGAGGGGTGTACCCTATTCACTTCCGCACCCCACGATCTGCAGCCTCGGGCACTCGCTCTTTGCCGTTCATAACAACAGCTCCAGAGCAACTGTGCGTGAGGTTCCACCCCAGGTGAATGGCATGGCACCAGAGCACACTGCGCGCAGCCCGGTTCCCACTGCCCCCACTTCACAGGCGAAAAAACCGAGACAAAGAGAACCTCGGTGGTGCAAAAGCAAGCTCAGAGACAACATTTAAAAAAAGAAAAGAAAAGAAAAAAGCACTGTCCTGGCAAAGAAGTTGCAAGGGGGGCACACTTTAGGGCTGGCTCGCCAGTTTTTTTAAAAAACGAAACTGCAAATATTTAAGGGAAAGATGCGACATGACCAGTTTGGCGTTAGTCTACTCATGGCTGAAGACCCAATGTTCTTACAAGCTTTTCACACCCCGAGGCGCCCTGCCCCGGCTCCAGAGCCCGCCCTGCTACAGGCAGAGATGCGGGCGCTCTTTGGAAGAGTCTCCGCCACGGGAGGAAGCAGAGCATCGTCCCGCAAGGCCTGCTGGCAGAAGTCCCCACGCTCCCAAATGCAGACTCTGAGGAGCATCTTTCCGAGCTCCCGCATTACAAATGAAACAGAAGATTCGTGATGCAATCAATCGGTTGATTGGTACGTTGCAGTTTATGCTTTCAAAGAGGATACCTAAGTATGTCATAAGAGAGTCTCATACATATGACAGTTTGATACAGGTACGCACACCTAAACATGAGCATTGACCTAGAGACACCTGGGTCCACACAGCCGTAAAGCATAACGAGGCAGAACTGGACCTAGTCGTTTTCAACAGGGGCGACATGGGCCCATAGTACATACAGCAACATTTGGAGAAATGTGTTTCTGGGGGTGGGAGGGATGCACCTGGCACCTAGTGGACAGAGACCAGGGACTCTGCTCAACACCCTACAAGGCACAGGATGGAGCACAGCAAAGAATCCCGGCTGAGAAACCCCACACTACACTCATCTGGATAGTACGCATATTGACACGCATATGGAAATAAAATTATAGTCCTCATTTCATGTGGCTGTTCAAAAACCAGACCACCCCCTCCTTTTTCCCCAAACCTGTGCAGCAATAAATGGCACTGAAGCATGGAAATCTTGCCCTACGAAACCTATCTCAAATATATTCCACAAGCCCAGGCCTCCCGAGTAGCAGAAAGACAGAAACTCAGACAGATGCCTGTTGTAATGTAGCTTCAGCCCTAACGACGTTTTTCTGTCCTGGGGTCGACCTGAGACTTGGCCAGTGAACACGTTCTGTGCAGATTTGTTTCTCGTCTGCTTGCAGCTGCGGGGACATCATCTCCCAGATACGAGAGTGTGGAAACACCAGCCATGATGCTCCCTGCTCGCTTTCAGATTCTGGCCCCGTGGGAAGCCATGCTCCCGGATGTGGGCCCTTCCTGGAATGATCGTCAAGCGAGTTTGGCTGTGCTGCCGTCACAGATGTCAGGGTGACGCGGGAGGGCAGGCGAGAGGGAGGACGAGGAGGCAGGGGTGAGACAAGGGGGTGGGATGCACTTCCATTCCAGGGCATGCGTGGAGAGCCTGCCCACCTCCGCTCGGGGCCTGCTCTGGCCAAAGGAGCAGGGAGAGAAGTTTGGGTCAGCATTTCAGATTTGCAAGGCAACTTCCTTGTAGCAAAGGGCTGTTACTGGCCCAACACACAGAAGAGAAAACGGGGGGGAAAAGTGTCCCCCTTCAAACAGTGACACCTTCCCCTGGGGGGGAAGTCTGCCCTTCCTCAGCACTGCGGAAATGGAAAGGAATCTCAGTGAGCAGAAGCGTTGTCATGGCAACCGGCCTCCTCCTTTCTTCTGCTCCTTCCAGAAGGTAGCCAGCACCTTGGGCCTCAGCTTGGCTTCCTCGTCCTGCCCGCATCTTTCAGCTCCAGAAGGCAAGCCCGTGGTCCACGCTCTGACGCAGTCTGCGCTTGCCTCCATTTGAATCATCCATAGATCAGGACCCGCAGGCTGCATGGGTCGACCAGAAGCCCAGACAGCACGTGCTGTCCACGTGGTTGCGTGGCCTTCTGCTCCTTGTTTTGCAGCAGGCTCCTTGTCTGCGGCACACAAAACGCTGGTCATCGGGGCACACAGCCCTCCAGCAACCAGGAGGGCATCAGGATGAAGGACAAAGACGAGCGGCTTGCCGTGGAGGGAGGCACAGGGAGCCGAGGGTCACCACGGGAACTGTCTGCACCGAGATCTCCCGGGAAACATGCCACGTCTGCAAATGTGGGAGGGGGGGAGAGGAGGAGGGCGATGGCAATGATTTTATTGTTATTACTCTGCTCATCTGTTGGAAAGCGGGCTACTGACCCTGAAGCACAGCCTCCTTTGCACGTTGGACAAGTTTAACGGTTCCTGGGAATGTGTCCAGGGGATGCAGGGACAGGTCAATACAGGATGTGTGTGCTCTTCAATCTCTCTGCACCCTTTAGGTGTGCAAGTCTTGCTCAATTTTCCTGCAAGCCACAGAGTATGACCAATAGTACAGAAAGATTGCTCTTAGTTTCTGTGGAACAGGCATTAAAACATGGGAGGCATCTGCCAGGGCTGGTGGTGCACTTGCTGGGAGTGTCATCTCAGACACCAGAAGGTTGCAGGTTCGATCCCCAGTCAGGGCACCTGCCTAGGTGGTGGATTCCATCCACCATCGGAGAACGTGCGGGAGGCAACCAATCATTGTTTCTCTCCCACACAATCTTTCTCTCTGTCTCTCCATAAAAGCAATAAACATATCCTCAACTGAGGAATTTAAAAAAAAAAAAAAAACAGGAGGCAGTGATGTATTTAACTCTAGCAAGAGCTGTCTCTGTCAAATACGTGCTGTATTAGGCGAGAACTAATAAACCTGCATTGCATGAACCGTTCCTGTCAGCCCAACAGGGACATGTGAATAGGCGAAATCGCCGTCAATCTGAATGCTTTATTTCGGTTTGCATTTGGCTTTCCCAGCTGTTCCGGCCCTTCTTCCAGAGAACTTGTCAGCCGCCTCCCGGCTAAGAAGGCAGCCCAGGTGGCTTGTCTTTGGATAGGTGTGGCGTTCACACTGGAGAGAGAAGACACCTCAGACAGTGGGACAGGTGTCAAACATAACGTATGAAGGCACTGGAATATCAGGGTGGATTTGGGGGCGAAGGTGTAAACTGAACACAGGACATGGAGAAAACATCTCTAAAGGGCATACGGAAATTAATTCCCATCATTAAGTCCCGAGCAGCGGGATGGTAAATGGCAGTTTCGGAAGCTGATGAATGACTTGGCGAAATTAACATTTCTTCTTTCATTCCATGCGCTCTCTGGCTTATGTTTTCACTTCTGGGCTTATGAAGTTGTCAGTCGTTTGGAAATTAGCGGTGGGATTTAAAATAGCATCGCTGGTCATGGGGGGGGTTATAGGGAGGAGAAACTTGCCTTTAAAAAACTTGTCAATTGCAGTTCACATTCAACAGTATTCTCTCTCCGTTTCAGGTGTGCAGCAATGCGGCTAGGCAAATGATGTCCTTTCCAGAGTGGACCCCCACCCCACTCAAGCACCCAGCTGCCCCCCACCACCACCACTTTCCTCAATCCTGGGCACATGATGTTGGAAAATGCATGTCCCTGAAGTTTCTGGGGAGCACAGATTGCATGACGTCTCCAGGGCTGACAAGATCTGTGCCTTCACTTTCAAAACAAAAAACGTGACATGAAAAATAAAATTATGTGTATATCTGTAGGTCACTGTAGCAGAATATTATTCTTTCAAGCTGGCAGGATATTTAATGACTTACAGAGCAAAAACAACATGCCAAATGACAAAAGCTACAGTTTAAAACAAAAGGATAAAGAGAACCTGAGCTGAGGGTGTAAGTTCGATTCCCCCCCTCTTGGAGGGCTAGTGCTCCTCAGTTCCCCCTGAGGGTCAGTTTCAGTGCTTTAGGGATTAAGAAACCCCAGTTCACAACCACATTCTTCGCAAGAGCAGCCTTGAGAGTTTCATAAACTGCCCTTTTCTCAGAATCCCTCACTGCCCAACGTTTACACTGTGTGGACGCTGGAGAAGACCGTGAAGTGTGCGAGCACTTGCACACTTACACCTCCAGGCCCCAACTGGAGGACAGGGTGCGCGGAAGGCCCCTGCAGCCCCTGGAAGGCGCGGCCCCGTGCACACCCTGTACAGGGAGCCGCAGCAGAAGCCAAGAACGAAGGTCAAGGCCAAACAGATGCTATTTCCACACGACACGCTCGTCCTCTGCGACGTCCAGGAGGCCAGCTGCTCCCGGGACGTGTGTGCGAGGGCCCCAAGGACACGCCCCCCCCCTTTGTTAGACCAGCAGAATTGTGGCGGACTACACGTCAGCCAAGTAAAACGTGTAAGAGAAAACAAAAGTCTTCCTAAAGAACCTGTGATAACGTGTTAACAATGGATATGTCAGGAGCTAAAAGATGGTTGATGGTTTGTGATTAAAATAGTTCCTTTCTTCCCTGCCACAGCTCTTTGCAATGATCTCCTGAAATACCTGTCTCTCTGCAGGAGAAAACGGTTCTCTCTTAGGGCGGGAGGCCCATCCCACGCTTCTGCGGGGCCCCCACAACCTGAGACGCCGGAGAGCGGGCTGTGTTTGGGGGCTCCCACCGGTGGTGGGAGGGGGACTGAGGTGGGTGGACGGACAGAGTGATACCAGGATGCCCTTGGGCATCGTGGCAGCCGCCTCCCTGCCCACAATGGCACCGCTCTGGGAATTCGTGGGGTCCCCCTGGAGCCAGGGGGAAAAGGGCAAATGTGGGACTACTTCACCCTGACCTCTCCCCCCCAAAAAAAACTGATTCTCAATTTTATTATAGTTGAGCAGGGTCATTTAGTATAAATATTTGGGGGAATAACAATTAGGGCTTTAGTTTGCTTTGGAAATTTTCTTTATTGATTTTTGAGAGAGAGAGGAAGGAAGGGTGAGAGGAGAGAAGGGCAAGAGACAGAGAAAAAAAACATCAATTGTTGTTCCTCTTATTGATGCCTTCATTGTCTGAGTCTACTATGTGCCCTGACCGGGAATCGAACCCACAACCTTAGTGCATCAGGGTGATGCTCTAAGCAGCTGAGCTACCCAGCTGGGGCAGCGCCTGAGTTTCTGCGATGAAGCATTGGTTACCTCCCTCACAGACCTTCCGCTTTCCTATCTGTGAAAGAAAAATAACATTCCCAACCTCACAAAGTTACCGGGAAAGTCAGACACGTAATTCACGTTGGCACGAAGACATCCTAAGATGCACCGCTGAGGGCTGCGGGTCAGGAACTCGGAGAGGCCCTCACTGTGGGTCCCCCTGCGCTCCCTGAGGCTGGGGTCCACTGCAGGCCACAGCCTAGGGCAGGGAGCTGAGGTGGGCCGTCCCTCTTCTCACAGTCACCTGGGCTCTTTCCCCCCGTGGGCTGGTCCAGGCTCCAGCAGCCCAGCTTTTCAGATTCAGCTCACGGGTCACGTCCCGGGGGACCCTGCCCCTGCAGGGACATGGCCCCTGCTCAGAGATGGCACACCGATGGCTCTGTCCACCCCTCCCCCGGCCCCCCACGGTGCACCAAGGCTGTGGGTTGCCGTTGTAGCCCCTGCTGCGCTGGAAGTCCCTCAGGAGCAGGTTTCACAGCCTCGGCTTCCAAACCGCAGCCATCCATCAACATTAGCTGAAATAAATGGAAGTGATTAGCGCCGTGCCTTTAAAAAGAAAAAAAAAGAAAGAAAGAAACAAGATGCACGGTCTGTGATTTACAGGACAGTGAGCCGTAAAGACTGCCGTGATATCTCTGCCTTTGCTCATCGGCTTCGGGCCTTCTCCACCCTCGGAGAGATGCCTCCACTCCCCAGTCGCAAAGCACGTGGGACGCCCTCGGAGGACACAGAGGGGGTGCTAGGTCCTGGGGGACGGGGCTCCCTGAGCGCCTGCTCGGGAAGTGCGAAGGTGGTCCACACCTGAACTCGCCCAACTATCCCCACCTACTTCCTACCTGCTCTGAGAGGATGCACTTTGCACGGTTCGCTGAGCTCTGGACCGTGAAGGGCCATGGTGGGCTTCCGTACCGGGGCTCCCCATTTGAAATCTTTGTACTGAATCCATGAGGACATACAAACTAAAGTCAGGTCGCAGAAAACGTTCGGAGTCTGAGCTGGCTCCTTCGGGACGTGCCAAAATGTGCACAGTCTCAGATTCTTTCCAGAGGTTCAGAGAGAGAGGTGTGAGCTCAGGCGGCGAAGGTGTTTTCCCTTTTCCTTCCAGCTCTTCCCTGTGCTGGATGCGGGCACCCCAGAAAGCATCAGGTTGCCTAATCGGAAACACACAAGTGTCGGAGGAGATCAGGCGTCTGCGAAGGCAGCGGCTGAGATGGCGTCCTAGCAGCAGAGGCTGAAGGGGCAGGTGACCCAGCAGGTGAGGGTCTCAGCACAAGGCAGGGAGGGCGGTGGGAGGAGCTGAGGGGGTGCAGCTTTAGCTGGAGGCCGGGACAAGCCTGGTCCCCTGGACAGTCTGCAGCCCCCACAGCAGCAAAGACCCAGGCGCAGCGGGGGCTGGCGTCCTCCGTCCCCTCGGCGGCGAGCCCAAGCCCACGACCTGCCCTCCTCGCGGTGGAGGACGCCTGGCCTGGCTGGCACGGCGACACCGGGGGCAGAGGTTGATCTCTAAGGAGGAGCAGCTGACACAGGAGCGGGGTGGGGTTGCATGAGGGGCCCCCGGAGCTAGGGACAGGAGGCCACCGAAAGCTTCCCCTGAGAAGGACATGGTGCCTGGGGCTTCCACTTCAGAGAATCGGAAAGAAATCCCAGTCTTCTCTAAGACGATGGCGCCAAGCTACCTGAAATGTCCAGAACATTGATTAGTTTTATCCGTCTACTCTGATGATGAGGGGACCCCATGTGTATCTGCGCTTGAAAGACTTTCGGGTCCCTCTGACTGATGGACAACGGAAACTAGGTCATGCTTATTAACAAGCGCCACAGGTGGGTAGACGACACAGTTTCAGAACACGGGGTCCAGGGGACATTGTGGGGGCCACCCCGGAACTCCGAAGGGCTGCGAGCTTAGGCGGGGCACCAGGCGGGGCACCAGGCGGGGCCATGGGGCACTTGCCCCTTCCCTGACCCCATTTCCGCCTATCACAAGGCTTGGAATAGTCATGACCTGCCTCATGGGCAGTTGCCGGGAGTCCCCGCCCACCCTCACAGTGGTGTGAGTCAGATTTGGGGGAAGCGACCCCCGTTCCGCGGGGTACATCGCGTTGTTACTGAGGTAACGCCCACCGTGCGCCTGGCCACAGCCCCACAGGTCTGCTCCCCGGCCTAAGGCCCAGGCTCACGTGCCGACATGCAGAAGGGGAGGGTGCCCTCGGAAATCGGGTGACTCCACGTGCAAGAACAACTAACACCCCCTCGCGCAGGCTGACGTGTTCTACAGTGTGAGCGCCGTGCCGAGAGCATCAGCTTTTCAATGCAGGCCTCCAAACACACACGTGTGTCCTGTGGACACGTATAGGGACATCTATGAATGTGCACAATCTGCGAAAGTATATAAATATTAGTATATGTGAACTATTTCTGCTCAGACGCGGTGGTGCCCACAAGAAGCAAGGGAGCCCACGAGCGCTTTCTAGGGCACTTGTAAAACGTTCTCCAAGAGTCACGCTGAAGGTTCTCTTCTCAATCACACTCAACAGGAAACACGGTATCACAGACGTGGACATTGCCCATGAGGAGCCGCACGCGTAGCCTGGGTCAGATTCAGAGACTCTTAGCAACACGGCCAGAGACCCCGTGACCAGGAGTCCGCAGGCCAGACCTGGGGGCGGGCGGCCCCTGCTCCCAGTCACCCTCGGAACACCTGGCCTTCCCGGCCTCACCTGAAACTCGCGCCGCAGGCCTGGGGACACACCCATCGGAGAACCCTCACCGCTAAAGCTCTCCTCCCTACCTCCCTCGGCCTGGGGCTGAGGAGGGGCTGGCCAGGGGTTTTGATGTCTTAATTGTTTGTTTACTTTTTCTGGTGCTTTACGGAGAAGCTGCTAGTCACCAGCTTAGGTCTCTGCTTTGCCAAAACAAACAGCTCCCAGTGACTGCAAAGCAAAGGCGTCTGATCTCCAACCAGCTCCCTCAGGGAGCCTAACCACGGTGGCCTTATAGGGTGAATTATGTGCCATTAAGCAAGAATCTCTTAACACTAATAAAAGTCTGCCAGCCCAGGGGCCAAACAAGGCTGCCAGGAACCTGCTCCGTATCTCCCAGCAAGATCACACCCTCTCCTTCCTTGGCAGCCCACTGCAGCTGGCAGGGCTGCTGGCACCCTCGGCTTCCTCTCCCAGGGCCCCCGCCTGGCCCTGGCCCCGGCCCCGGCCCCACCGCCTGCGCTTGCTCTCCGAAAACACAGGTGGAATTGCGGCCAGGAGGGCTCATCCGCAGCGTTGAGCTCTAGGATTCATTCAGCTCCTTGTTGCCACCGCAAATGGTCTCCCCTGTGAAAGTCTCAAGAACCCCAAGAGAGGACATCACTCCCAAGCAAAACCAGAGTCACTAAAAGAAAGACACAGGCCTTTTTTCCAGCTGTGATCTCCCTCTTCTCCCTGCTCTCCGATCTTCTAGTGCGTTACCCAAGTAACTGTCCTCAGTTCCTCGGAGCTGGTGCACACGGCAGCCAAGGTCAGTCCGGCAGGCTGGCACCAGACGGGTGGCGCTGCGTGGGACCCCGTGTCCAGCAGGTCCGGCCTCTCCCACGAGCTCTGCGCCCTTGACGTGCACAGACGCCCCGCAGCCGGCTTCGCAGGGCAGCGGGGAGCCCACACGCACAAGGACGCCTGCGCGTGGGAGGTAGCGCTCTAAGCCCGGACCACCAAGTTGAAATTCGTAACGTTGGTACCTGTGAGTTGGCACTTTCCATGGGAAATCTGATGGAGTGTGGGAGCCGCACATCACACCTGACGCTGCCTGCCCCGCCCCCTCCCCCCAGGAAAGCTCCTTGGCTCCCCAGCCCCTGGCACCCTGGCACCCTGGTGCTCACACAGCTACTCCCTGCTCACGCCCGCCCAACCCCTGTCACCTTGTGCCCCCGCAGGGCCCTGGCCGTGGCAGCAAGGAGAAGGGTCAGCGTTGACAATGCATGCTCTGAGCGTCCCACAATTCAGTGGGGCTGTCCACATGCCAGGCTGCTGGGTGGCCAGCCGGGGCCCACAGGTCCGCAGGGACAAGCCTGTCCCCCACCCTTCAATGCAGGTACCCAGATGCATCGAGTAAGGGCGCTGCAGGGCGCTGGGCTTGCCTGTGTGCTACCGGCTGAGCAGCAGGAAGGGCTGCCCTGCCTGGGGCTCCTCTAGGACAACACGCAAGGCCATCAGTGCAGCAGCAGGCACAGCAGGACCCCAGGCGAGAGTCCTGCCTGAGCGAGAACAGGCGCACGCCAGGCCCCAGGCCCCTACGGGGAAATGCGTCCACGCATCCGGCCTGCAGGATCCCCTTCTCAGGCACCCAATGGACGCAGCCCACACTGGGCACTGTGTGGGGGGGTCCTGTCTTCCTCCTTCCCAGCCTGCTGAGCCTGGCGTCTGCTTGTCCTTCCAGCCGCAACAGGGACCCCTCCCCGCCCCCCCGCCATCACCCAGGGAAGAGCCAGGAAGTAAGTCCACGTCGTGCAGAGCAGGTGCCCCTGCGTGCAGGTGAGCACGCTGATGTGTGCACGCAACCCAGACTCGGCGCAGTTGCAGGGCGACAGGAAGAGCTCACTAACAACACAGGCAGGCAGGCAGGCCTGCAGGAAGCCGGCCCACTCGCCAATCAAACCCTAAGCGGCTGAACAAACCGCCAACCGGTAGCTGCCCTCCCTGCGAACCTGGCCACACGATTCCCTGCGTGACCAGCCCGCCTTCTCAGCACCTCGTCCCCTTGTCAGCGACCGCAGGATACACACGGACCTGCCTCCTAGGGTTGTTGGGGGCACTGAGACACCCCTCGTGGCCCCCAGAGCAGCAGCTCGCGGTTACGAATGCTCCAGTTGGTGTCCGGATGTTCAGGATCGCGGAGCAGCCGTGGGCTCGCACCGGACCCAGGAGAGGCTGGCAGGTCAGGAAGGCCACCTGCCCACGCCAGGCAGAGGCTGACGCAGAGCACCTGCCTGGCTCCCCACCGCCCGCCCCCGCTCCACACCCCCAGTGCAGACCAAGGCCCCCTTCCCTGGTGCAGCACGACCTCCCCAGCCCGTCTGCTGGCAGCATCAGCACCGCATGGGTGTGCGCTGCGTGAGGGCCTCCCACGCGGCCACCCCGTGCCTGTGCTCAGCATCCCGGGGCGGGGTGCTGACGGCCTGCGAGGTGCTACCGTGTGCTCTGCCTGCCTGTGACAGGAGCACATGGCAGTGAGACGGAGCCATTGAGAAGCCATGCGCCTCCGGGCGTGAAAATCTAAGTACGGCCAGGCCCAGGGGCTGTGCCCAATAATCCAGGGATCTGCTGTCCCCGCTCCCAGCAGCACGCATCCGTCTGAGCGCCCTGTGCTTTGGGGCATGGCTGACAGCCCCCTGCTTGACAGGTGAAGGCAGCCCAGCGCTGCGGACAGGAAGGCACCAGGTGTGCCCGTCTGCCTACAGACCCGTAGCTGCTGCGGGGCTGGCAGGTAGGCCCCGCACACCTCGCTCGCGCTGCCTGAGCCTCTCCGCTGCACGCGTGCACCGGCCGTGTCCTCAGCAGCCACCGCCCGGCAGCTTCCCCGCAGGAGTGCACACCCTCAGCTGGCCTCACGGCTGGAGGCCTGTCAGCTCCCATCCCTAAGAAGACGCCGGAGGAGTTGGAAACAGGCAGCTGCTCCAGAAACAGCCTGGGCTTGGGCTGCGTTGCCCTGGTGAGTGGGCTGGGGTGACCCTGCTAGGAGATCTCCCCACAGCGCCCCGCAGCCCGCTGATAAACACTGGAGATCCGGGTCCTCCCAATCACTTAAAATGGGGGTGGGGGGGAGCGGGAAGGAAAGCTTGCTGAACAACAAGGACCTGTGTGCTGCTGCTGCGTCCCCAAATCTCACGGAAGCCTTCATCCCTGCAGTTTGGATCCACGGGCGAGGCATCCCAAGGCCGGCCTCCACCCGAGAGCGGCTGAGCCATTGATGGCCAAAGCGGCCGTTATTAAGTCCTCACTGAGTAATTTGCAGCTTCCTTCACCCCAGCTAATTAAAATGTAATCAGGATTGTCCGCGGTGCGCATTCTGTCAGCAGTTTTTCTTCCGCGGGGAAGTCGTGCCAACCGAGCACAAGAGAAGCCTTTCACTGGGAATTGGCTTCGTTTGAACGGCTGCTTCAGCCGCTGAAACTGTAACACAAATAAATCACAGCAACTGACAATTCCGCCCAAAGGCATGGGAAGAAAGGAAAGGATACTCTTTCTCCCCGGGAATGGGCCGCCCTGTCGGCTGCGTTTTCTGTTGTTGAAAGTGTAGCATCTTCTCAGGAGGGGGACCAAGCGGGGCAGGGCAGGGCAGGGCAGGGCAAGCGGCGGCGACGGGGCCAGGTGGCTGGGCGGGCGCCCCCTCCAGGCCGCCCGCGGAATGTCACCGCGGGAGAGGAGCCCCGGGTTTCCCGTCCGCCGAGACCCGGGAGGACCCAAGCGCTGCCAAATTCGCCGAAACCGCTACACACTGCTTCTTTGAGAACAAACAGAACCGCACACTCAGGCAAACTTCTGGAGTTGCTTCAACCTCCTAAAATCCCAGGGTGCCATGCCCACCCCCCCCCCACCCACACACACACACCCCGGAGATTTGTCCCCAACTCCACAGTCAGGACGATCGCCTCCTCTCTCGCAGCTTCATTCCCAGGCCCCTTGGGAGGCACCTTCTTCCCAGTCCAGTGTATTGAAGGGCAGAGGATTCCTCTTAGAAACCCCACAGGAAGCCCCACCCCCCGCCCCACCTTCTTCTGGCCTCCGCAGCGTCCCCTGCGGGGAGAAGTGGGGATCTTATAACAGGTGAGCAGCGAAGGGTGTTGGCGAGGTCAGGGAGAGAACGAAGGCAGAGGAGAGAAGGAAGGGGCCAGCGAGGAGGATTTCAGAGTGCGCGCCCTCGGCTCCGCTGCCGAGTCGGGGAGCGGCTTCCTTGGGCCCCCGCCCTTCCCCCCCACCCCCGTCCCTACTAAGATCCAGCGGGGGTCCCCGCCACTGTGGACCCCCTCCACAGGCGCCACTCCACAAGCGCTCTTTTCCCTAAACCGCCTGCACACACCCTTGCCCGCACACGCGCGCCCAAGCTAGGAGGGCTGCAATGATGCTGACCCCAGGACTCTTCTCGCAGTGTCCAAACACGACCCCCCTGGCCTCATATGCCCTCCATCTGTGCCTTTACCCTCCACGCTGTTCGCTGCCAAGACCTTGACGCTGTAGAGCTCTGATCTGGGGCGCGCACCGACACCACCGCGCCCTGCCCTGGCACACTCTGGAACACACGGCTTGGCCCAACCAAGCGCCCTGCCCGGGGCTCGGAGGGTGGGCCGCGAGCTCCGGGCCCGCCTAGTGGGAAAGCTTCGCTCCACAGAGACAAAAGTATCGGCCCGCGGGCACCTGCGGGGCTGGGCACGTCGCTCGGGTCCCCGGGCGCAGGCGGACGCGCCTCCCCACCTCGCTCGCTGTGCACACGGCGCCAAGGGTCCCGGAGCGCCTGGGAGTTCCCGGGAGTTCCCGGGACTCGCCACCAGCCCTAGTCCCGCGAAACTAACGAATGCACACACACACCCTTACTCGCCCCCGGGGAGAAGGGAGTTCGGGAAACGGGCTGCAGCCTTCTTTTTCCTTTCGGGAGCAGGGGGAAGCCTGGAAAGGCAGGTTCGAGCACCCCTCCTGCCGGGTAGGGCTGTAAAGTCCACGCGGGAGAACAGCGGACCTGCCGGGCGCACTGGGCGAGAAGTTTGGGCGCCGCGACCGGAGGCGCGCGCCCTAGTGCGCCCCCCGCGCGGCCCGCCGCTCCGGGAGCCCGGGGCACGCGGCGGTTCGCATACCTGGAAGTGCTGGAAGAAGGCGGAGATGCGCGTGATCTGCAGGCTGAGGCACCTGGAGGCGCAGCGGGCCCGCTGGACACTCCCGGCCGACAGCGACTCCTCCAGCCGCCGTGCCGCCGCGGCGCCGGGGCCGGCCGCCAGGCAGCCCCCGGCGGCAGCCAGCCAGAGGCAGAGGGTCAGGGCCGCGCCGGGTGCCCCGGGCACCATGGTTGCGGGTCGGGGGCGCGGGTGCGTGGCGCTGGCCGAGGCTCCCAGCTCCGCGCCGGGGCCGCACTGCCAGGGACCTCGCGGTCGCTGCAACTCGGCTGGAACTGGAAAGTTCAATCATTCAACTCCAGCCCCCGCGCTCCCTGCCGACCTCCCTCCCCGCGCGGCCTCGAGGGGTGGGGTGAGGGTGACAGGCGGCCGCGCCATTGGCTAGAAGGAAAGTGAGTGACATGGGGGCCGGGCCGAGAGCCGTGGGCAGGTCTTAGAGGCGGCTAGCCCGGGCGCTCCCAGGGAAGGCAACGGCGACCCGGTCGCCACCGCGCGCGCCTCTCGGGTGGCCCGTCTCCTACCCAGCACCCCCCCCCGCCCCACCGCCCGCATTTGCTCCTTCGGGCCCCAGCATCCAGGTCAACGCCAGGTGTGAGCGATCCTGGGCGTGGGGTGCCAGGTGCTGCGTCGGGAAGGAGGGTCTCGGACCCCGGGGGCTTCGGATCTGGAGGCCTTCCTTCCCAGATCGTTCCCCGGGTCCAGGCGGCGATCGCACTTGGGCACGTTTGAATTTCTCTTTTCCCAGGTAGAGGGGAAAGGGCTCAGCAGCCGAATCGAAAACAAGGTCAGAGGAGAGCGGCCAGGTGTGAAATTTGACGTGCTCTTTCTCCCCTGGCTGCCGATACGTCTTTCCTCCCTCCTTCCGTCTCTTCTGCTTCATTCTTTTTCTCTCCTTTCTTCCTCGCCCCCCTGCCTTCTTCCTCCCTCCTTACCGACTCAGGGTTACCTGGGAAACCACCAGAGGACAACCCCCCCCCCAACACACACACACCTTTGTTAAAGAGACGCACACCCCTGTGTTCCTCAGGTGTTCCAGGCACTGGCAGGCACTGCGTTCCCCGTGTGAGTGGTTCAAAACAGAAATCTCTCCTGAACCCTCTCTGCCCTCGTTTCTGCCCCCGCCTCTGGATTCGCCTTTTGTTGACCCCATCGCCTGCTGCCATCTTTCCCAAAGCTTGGTCACCACGCGTGCTCTCCCTCCCCAGACAGGGCCACGCCAGGGAAAAGGGGGCACGTGCATCTAGAACGCACCCCCTGCTCCCCAGTCTGTCCTTCCCTGGCTCCAGGGGCAAGCAGGGTGCAGCCCCCCAAAGGACAGGGGTGGGACCCGGGAAGCTGTGCATGGGGCTCGCGGATGTTTACGTAGCGCACCGAGTCGGGGAGACCCTGCGCACCCATACTCCGGTGCGCAACCACTGATTCGCAGCTGCGCGGTCTCCTACAGAGGGGCGCTTACACCCCGAACCCCGTGACCTCCGTGAGCGCAGGGCTAGGCACAGCCAGGGCGCACGGGCTCTCAGGCTGCTCGGAGATACGCACCAAGCTTCACGGCCTTGGCGTTGCCTGCTGCCCTTTTACGGTTGCCCACCCTTTCCCGCATTCTGCTGCACACTTTCCACTGCGTACTTGGCGACCGTCCTGCTAAATTATAAGGGGAACCACCCGCTGTGATCCTGTTACACCGATAAGTCTTTTTTCAGGTACATCAGCGCTTTGTGGGTCTTTGCCCAGATGTAACTATCGGGAAGGCCAACGAAACTCATTGTTTCGTGTGTTCTTTAATGATTTAAACAATCAGAGTTGTTTAGTTCACAAGGTTCTCCGGGCAGAGAGAGTGTGCCCTGAAGCATCGTCCGGAGCCGCACCTTTCAAGGACCCGCACTGGTCCAGGGTTGTTCCACCACCTTATCACCGGGCTAAGCAGGACAAGAATCCACTTGAGCCAGAAAGTCAAGAAATTCAGGCGTGAGCTTGCCTGAGCTCAATCGTGTGTTTAAAAAGGTGCGCAGAAACGCAAAGGGAAACCTTTTGAAAGCACGTTGAGGGCACTTAATATTGACCAAGAGTATAAAGCAGCTGATCGTGGCGACCCCAAGCGGGAAGGCCTGCAAAGCCATTTGTCAATGAATGGAGCAGTGACACCTAATGATAGAGATTGGCCTTTACGTCCTCCCGTCTGTTTCCTCATTAATAAAAACATCCCCAACCGCCCTGGCGGACCCTTCCATGGTGTCTGTTTGAGTTTTCAGGTTCAGCAAATAGCTGCTCTCAGTGAAGGCCAGGGTCTTGCACGTGTCTACATTTCCTTTACAACATCCTTGTGCATGTCCTATCATGAAATTTATATCCCAGAAAGTGAAATCGCGGAAGGACAAACATGTGGAGCTTTTAAAAGCAGCTTTTCAATGTTCAAAGGACTCCCTGAATTTTTTTTAAGCCGTGTGTGTGCTACTTATACGGGCTCAGCAGCACATTCATTTCCATGAAGAACTACATTGTATAATCAACCACACACACACACGCACACACACAAATCCAGTTGGTTGCACGGAAAGCCTGGGGTTCATTAAGCACATAGGGCTGCTTTGTTACCCAGCGTTCAGACAACGCCTGCATTGCATTGCTTTCTTCTTTTGCAATCATCACAGCCACCCTCTGCGATTCTCCTGGCCCTTTTCACGGGACCTATTTTAATGGCCGTCGAAATGTAGTTGTTCTGTTTTGTTTTTAATTCTGCTCAGATATGCTCAGTTTCTTAGGCCGCTTTCCCTGCGAGGCGGCACATAGGCACGCGGTAACTTCCACGGGTCTGAAAGCCACACCCTGAGCTCATGAAGACGGAGCACAGGAGAGTGGAGCCTGGGGTGTGTGTTGAAGGAGCCACAGATAAATACGGGTGAGATCGTCCAGGCGCATGAGTAAGGAAGAGCTTACCTCGTTCTTCCCCGAAGTCCCTGTGAACCCCGTGGTCTGAGCTTGTCAGGAGAAGAAGCGAACCTGCCGTGGACTTCAGTTTGGCTGAAGCAGACAGAATGCGCACGTCTGTGAGGGGGAGCAGAAGCTCGGACCACCTGTGTGAGTGACCAAACCCAGGTGGAAACGCACGGTGGGCGCATCCTGGTGACCCTGCAGAAGGCACACGCAAAACAACACCCTCTTTCCCGTCCCTAAGAGTTAGCTGTGCTCTTCCTCGCAATTTGCTTAGGTTATTGGTTTCTTTTCTGTTCCTTCTTTTCTTTCTTTCTTTCTTTCTTTTTTTTTTTCTTTTTTTTTTTTTTAGCATAGAATAAGCACCCCCTGGGAATTGCGCTGAAGGCAGACTCTGCACCCCCACATTCCAAGATCTTGGGTCAACATGTCTGGGGCAGCCCTGGCCAGGTGGCTCGGTTAGTTGGAGCATCGTCCCGCACACCAAAAAGATAGTGGGTTCGATGCCCAGTCATACCTAGGCTGCAGATTTGATTCCTGGTCAGGGTGAGTACAGAAGTCAGCCAATAGATCTCCCTCTCTCCCCCCCATTCTATTTCCCCTCCTCTCCCTCTCAAATCAATGAACATACCCTTGGGTAAGGATTAAACAAATGTATACATCTGGGGTAGAACACTGGGATCTGAACTTTTAAACGACACCAAGCAGTGAAGCAGGGACTGGCTGGAAAGACCACCAGTTTAGCAAACATCAAAAATGGAGCAAAAGGTTCAATCTCAGCACCATCTACGACCTCGCTCAGTGGAAAGTCCTGTCTTAGGGGTGGGCATTGAGAAGGGCCGGGCATGCCAGCCTACTTCTGAATGACCACGCTGACATCCGTTTTCCAGAACATTGCCCTGACACACTCCTAGACTCATTTTTGGGGGGCCAGCAGCTTGGCCTTTTGAAGGCTTCCAACAACACTCGCCATGGATGCAAGGCGAAGAAAGCGAACAGCGGTGTAAAACCGGGGGGCCAACACTCCCATTCCACAGCATTTAGGGGTCCTGAATGGAATGTGGTCCCGGCGCACTGGTCACAGCTCCCAGGGCGCGAGGAAGTGAGGGGAGGTGGCTCATATGCGAGGCCCAGTTTCTGCTGCATGGCCTGCCCTGGATGAGGCCACCCCACGCACCTCCTCCCAGAAACTACAGTTCCCTTCCAGAAAGGGACGTGTGAGGAAAGGAAGAGGGCCGCCCTGCCAGCGCCCTGCCCAGGCTCACCTCCATGCCCGCAGGAGCGGTGGCCGGCCTCCGCTCCTCTTTAAGTGGTGGGGCCTTTGTCCTCCTCCCAACTCAATGCCCCCTGCTCAGCTCTGGGTCCCCCTGGTCCGGGGACCATGGAGAGCACTGGTAAGAGAGAAAAGGAAAGAAGGATGCAATTAGCTGAGGGGATGACGATTAGATTTGCATCTTTTTAAAGATTTTATTTATGGATTTTTAGAGAGGGGGAAGAGAGGGAGAGAAACAATCAATGTGTGGTTGCCTCTCGTGCTCCCCCTACTGGGGACCTGGCCTGCAACCCAGGCATGTGCCCTGACTGGGAATCAAACCGGCGACCCCTTGGTTTGCAGTCTGCCCTCCATCCACTGAGCTACACCAGCCAGGGCAGCTTTGCATCTTTTATAATATGATTTCAGGCGAGAATGGGGCAAACCTCTATGGCACTGTGCTGATGTGATCTCTGGTGGCTCATTTAATCATTGTACAAATAAAAAAAATTAGCTTTTTGCATAAGTCACTAAATATACACTCTAGTTTTCAGAAAAGAACTCCCACATCCATTTTTAATCATCTGCTTTCTTTTATTATCTTGTAATGTAGATATTCTATTTGGGGATAACTTTAGCATAGAACATATTTTTCTCTTGAGCTAGATCATAAAATTTTAGCTGCAATATATACAGATATAGAGGTATTACTTTTATTACTTCCATGTTTATTTACCTAGATTTTACTAAGGAGTATTATAAATATGTTTGCTATTGCTTTTGTGCACCAAAGAATATTTTAAGGAAGTTTTAAAACTTTTTTTTTTGCAAAATACGCCATTTCAAACAATTGTCAAAAAAAAAAAAAAAAAAAAAAACATGCTTTCAAGCTACCACTTTTCAAGAATTTGCCTCCTTGCCCTTTTCCCTCCCCTCTCCCAAAGTTGCCATTAAGCCATCAATCAGTGGCAACTTTCTTCTGCTAAGAGCCTATTCTACATCAAGTCATCCCAAAAGTTTTGTTCCGTCGCTGCAACAACGACTAAAATTAATGACGAAAACACTAAATGTATCAGAATTTGCATGTCCAGGTTGGCAGGGTCAGTTGTACGGCGAAGGCCCCCTACGAAGGTCCTTCCTCGCCCAGACCCTCATCCCAGGAGTTTTAACGGGAGCGCATGGTGGGGGGGGGGGCGCTCTGCCGACGTCACTGTCCTGCTGAGCCTATCGCTGTGGGCCCTGCATGGAGGAGCGCCGGGTTTCTCAAGGCCACGGCTTTCCAAGGAAGCTCAAAGCCAGTGAATACTTGGTCTCGCTCATCACGCCACTAACTGATTTCACCTGAATTCTCAGGGTAACAACAAAACCTTCCGCAAAACCATGGGGAGTCAGTTCTCATCTCTGATTTGACACATTAGCTGTAGATTTCGAAAAACCCTAGCAATAATCGTGAAAATTCTATTCAGCAGCCAAAATGCAGGAAACTATTGAAAATATAAAAAGGAACGTGTGTTTCTGGTTCTTGACCATGACCAAAATATAACCAGTCTGTCTCCAAACATGTTTTGAGAAACATAAGGAAATTAAATTTAAATTATATAATTTTCACCCTAGTCAACTCAATAAAAGAGGTTAAAATGGTACTTTTAAATATAAGTGAATGCAAAGGAATTTTTTTTTTGCCTGGGTTATGGGAAAAAATAAGACGTCAAGTAAATTAAGTGTAGATTTTCATCTAATTTCATAGAGAAAATCATATATTCTTACTTCTGAAATATGGAAATTTCATATCTTTCCAATTCTCCCTGTATAATTTGAGCTCTTTCCCAGAAATGCGTTATATCATGTTTCCTTTAATAATCTTTGCATTCATATGAAAGCCATTATTGTTAAAATAAATAAATTTAAA